>JAJOOR010001135.1:0-60666 GCA_036250505.1 Solanum acaule
CACACACACACACACACACACACCCACACCCAACTAACCAACTGTCACCAAAATTTGGCGTTGTGATGGCACCTTGGTACTTGAAACTACCCAGGTCATCCAAAAGAGAGGTATTGTAGTATGAAGAGACAATAGATAGTAACAAAAACAATGGATAGTAGCAGAATAGTACTACAACAATTTAATACTATAATCAAACAACACAGAACTACAGATAGTAACATCAATCGAAGAACAAAAAACTACAAGAGTAGTATTACAACTATTAGTAAGGGCAACAAGACAATGCACTCCTACCTACTAGTATGGATGCACTACTACTCCCTCTGTATCATTTTATATGGCACCGTTTGACTTGGCATGGTGTTTAAGGAAAAAAGAAAGATGTTAGGATTCTTAGAGAAGGATTGAGTCACAGGACGATGAACAAGGAAATCAAATTCAACTGCCTTTGATTTTCCCTTGCTTTTGTTCGAATTCCTAGATCGACCTATTTTTGCATATGAATTCAGCTCATCAAAGGGAAGCTGAAACCTTAGAGTTCAATGGAAGAGAGAACTCCTATCTCCTGTTTTTGATTAAAATCTGCGTACTTCTTATTCCTCAAATCCTCCTTTAAATAGGAGTCTTCTTACAGTAATAGGAAGTCTTATGGAACTAGGAAACATAAATCCTATTCTAAACTAATAAGAAAACTACTAACAATATAATTAAATTCTTCCTATTCTAGAATAATAATACACTACTAGCGTTATAATTAAATCAAGTTATTTGGCTCTCTGTCGCACATATTTCTTGCCCACAAATGCGTCCACAACATTAGCCCCCTCAAGCTGAAAGAGTTGTTCTCAAGCTCGAACGATGGATAAGCCTGCTTAAAACAATCTACATCCTCCCAGGTCGCTTCATCCTCTGTCATACCCGACCATTGTATAAGAATCTCCTTTGTACCACGGTTTAAACGAGCTCGAATGACAGCAACAGGCAAAGGAACTACTCGGCCGTCCTCTAGTGCTGGTAGCTCTGTAATGGGTGGGAGTTGGTTGCCTTTGAATGCCTTCAAAAGGGAAACATGAAAAACATTATGAAGTCGACTGTCATTTGGCAAATCCAACTCATATGCAACCTGTCCAATTCGCCGTAAGATTGAAAATGGACCATAAAATTTGCGGGACAATTTATTGTGAATACTTAGCCGCATGGAGCGCTGCCTGCAAGGATATAAACAAAGCCATACAAGTGACCTTGGAGCAAATTCGATGTCATGATGGCCCTTATCATAATATTCCTTCATTCGTTGTTGTGCTGCTTGTAACCAAATTCGGATATCACCCAAGATGTGATCACATTCTAGCAATGCATGTTCAACAGCTTCTACCCGAGTGGTCCCAGGCACATATGAAAGCAAACGACGTGGGTCACGACCATAAACAACCTTGAAGGGTGTGGTTTGCAATGCCGAATGAAAAGATGTGTTATAACAAAATTCTGCCCATGGGACCCAAGCAACCCACTTTCGAGGACAAGTACCAACAAAGCAGCGAAGATACATTTCAACAGTACGGTTAACGACCTCTATTTGCCCATCTGTTTGTGGGTGGTAAGTAGATGAGAATTGTAGTTTAAGCGAAAAAGTTCCTTCCAAAAAGTGCTAGTAAAAACCACATCTCTATCACAAGTAATAGTTTCAGGTATCCCATGCAATGCAAGCGAACAATCTACTCAAAAAATACCTGAGCCACACGAGCAGCTGTGTATGGGTGCGCCAATGGTATGAAATGAGCATATTTTGAGAACCAATCCACTATTACAAACAAGACTGACTTCCCCCAAGACTTGGGCAAGCCATCAATAAAATCCATGGAGATGTCTGACCAGATCTGAGTTGGAAGCTGGAGAGGTTGTAACAATCCTGCGGGACTTAAATGTTTAGATTTATTGCGTTGACACACCGGGCAGGCAACGACATATGCAGCAATGTTCGTTTTCATACCTTTCCAGTAGAAATCTCCACGAATTTGGTGTAACGTTGTTTGTATTCCTTCATGCGCACTATATGATAAGCAGAAAGTATAGTAGGTAGCAAAGGAGAATTCTGTAAAAGGTAGATGCGGCCTTTAAACAAAAGCAACCCATCCTGAACTTGCCAGTCCGAATCCAAATCTCTTACCTTGACTTTATCATACAACCCTAACAATTTTGACGATCCTGTAAGCTCCTCCTCCCAGATGGTGTCCAGTAATGTGCTACGAGGGGAGCTAATAACATTCAAAGAAGGGTCGTCATGTGTCATTCTAGATAAAGCATCCGCATCTTTATTGAGACAACCAGCTCGATACTCCATTGTAAAATCGTAACCCATGAGTTTACTCAACCAATGTTGTTGAGGTGGTGTGGTTAGCCGTTGTTCTAGCAAGTATTTTAGGCTGTAATGATCTGTTTGGATAAGAAAAGGGCGCCCCCACAAGTATGGCCGCCAATGTTGTACTGCCTTTGCAAGGCCAATCAACTCCCTCTCATATGCAGCTAATTTTTGGTGATGAGCTGCTAACTGTCGGCTAAAAAAGGCTACGGGCTGACCTTCCTGTTGCAAAACAGCCCCTATACCACCTACAGAAGCATCACATTCTATAATGAAATTCATAGTAAAATCGGGCAACCTGAGTACGGGAGCAGAGGATAAGGCTTGCTGAAGCTTCTGGAATGCATCTAGGGTCAAATCGCTCCACTGGAAGGAGTTTTTCTTGAGTAGACTAGTCAGAGGTGCTGCCAGTTGCCCATAATCACGAATAAATTTGCGGTAGTAACCTGTCAATCCCAAGAACCCACGAAGAGGTGCAATTGATTGTGGTTGAGGCCAATTTAAAATTGCTTGTACTTTGCTCCTATCTACCTCCACACCTGTAACTGAAATAATATGCCCCAAATATGCGACTTGAGTTGTACCAAAGCAACATTTGGATTGTTTCAAATATAATCGGTGTGCGCGCAATAACAAAAATACCTTTGGCACGTGAACCAAATGGTCCTCCCAACAACTGCTATAAATTAGGATATCATCAAAGAAAACCAACACAAAGTGGCCTAAGAACTCATGAAAGACCTCATTCATCAAAGCTTGGAAAGTAGATGGGGCATTAGTGAGTCCAAACGGCATGACAAGGAACTCAAAGTGCCCGTGATGAGTTCGAAAGGTTGTCTTTTCCACATCTACAGGAGACATGCGGACTTGATGGTATCCAGATCGCAAATCTAGTTTAGTAAAGTACTTGACCCCATGTAACTCATCTAGTAACTCGTCCACTACTGGGATTGGGAACTTGTAGAGCCAATTCCCAAGCTAGAAAATTGTTCTTGAATAGCTTGGACAATTTTTTCACCGAGACGTTCCATCGCTGCAAGTTTAGAGTCCATTAGTGTTTCTGTTATCATACGTTCTTCTTGAAACTTGGAATTGATCTCATCATCCATTGTGTTAGGCTCTGGTACCAAATTGTTAGGATTCTTAGAGAAGGATCGAGTCACAGGATGATGAACAGGGAAATCAAATTCAACTGCCTTTGATTTTCCCTTGCTTTTGTTCGAATTCCTAGATCGACCTATTTTTGTATATGAATTCAGCTCATCAAAGGGAAGTTGAAACCTTAGAGTTCAATAGAAGAGAGAACTCCTATCTCTTGTTTCTGATTAAAATGTGTGTACTTCTTATTCCTCAAATCCTCCTTTAAATAGGAGTCTTCTTATAGTAATAGGAAGTCTTATGGAACTAGGAAACATAAATCCTATTCTAAACTAATAAGAAAACTACTAACAATATAATCAAATTCTTCCTATTCTAGAATAATAATAAACTACTAGCGTTAGAATTAAATCAAGTTATTTGGCGCTCTGTCACACTATGTCTTGCCCACAAATGCGTCCACAACAAAAGACTTGAGAAACTTGTGGTGTAAAACAATCCTTAGATATTTATGAGGTGGTAAATCATTTCATTAAGGATAAAGTAAAAAAGAAATTTGAAAGTTGAACTGTTTCTAATTATAGTATTTGTGGATGGACTAACAAGGAACACATAAAATGGAACGGAGGGAGTACTTACTAACCCTTCTGCCCTAATTCACGTCCTTCACACCTTTCTATCCATGGTCATGTTCTCGGTATGCTGCAATTGCACCATGTCTTGTCTAATCGCCTTTCTCTAATATTTCTTCGGTTTACCTCTACCTTTCTTGAATCCATCCAAAGACAACCTCTCACACCTCTGCACTGGGGTAATCATGCATCTCCTCATCACATGGCCGAATCATCTCAACCTCGCTTCCCACATCTTGTCTACCACCGAAGTCACTCCCACCTTATCTCAGATATTCTCAGTTTTAATTCTATCTCTCCTATTATACTCACACATCTATCGCAACATCCTCATCTCTGCCACTTTTATCTTTTGAATGTGAGAGTTCTTGATTGGCCAACACCCTGCCCCATACAACATAGTTGGTCTAATCACCACTCTATAAAACTTGCTTTTAAGTTTAGGTGACACCTTCTTATCACATTGGACTTCGGATTCAAGCCTCCATTTCATCCCCTGCACCAATACGGTGAGTGACATCCTCAATCTGTCTATTTCCCTGGATAATAAACCCAAGATACTTGAAACTTCGTCTCTTATGGATGACCTATGTATCAAGCCTCACTTCCACGTGTCACATCAGTGAACTTGCACTCCAAGTGTTCAGTCTTGGTTCTGCCGAACCTAAACCCTTTAGATATTGTCTCCACACCTCCAACTTAGCATTAACTCTATTGTGAGTCTCTTCAATCAAAACTACATCATCCACAAATAACATACACCATGACACCTCAGCTTGACTCAATATATCCATCACCAAGGCAGGTAAAAACGGTCTAAGGGTTGATCCCTAGTGCAACCCCATCAAAACAAGAAAGTGATCCAAGTCTCCTCTCACTGTCCTTACTCTAGTCTTAGCTCCATCGTACATGTTCTTAATTGACCTAGGTCCTAGTGTACGACATAGGTACACATCTAGCCTCCAAGCACCTCCATAGAACCTCCTTGGGAACCTCCATGTGCAAGTCCTTCCTCTCCCTATACTGCTCCACACTCTCCTTACGAGATGAATGACTTTTGTTGTCTGAGTGTCCTAGCATAAATCTGAACTGGTTCTCGGAAATAGTCACAACCCTCCTCACCCTCATCTCCACCACCCTTTCCGAAACCTTCATAGTGTGGCTTAGCAACTTGATGCCCTATAGTTGCAATTTTGAATGCTACCATTGTTCTTGTACAATAGAACCATCATACTCCATCTGCATGCTTCAGGCATCTTCGCCGTCTTAAAAATGAAATTAAACAACTCAGTCAATTTCTATGCATGAAGTAAATTGAATCATCAGATTTGAACTTCTGGTAAATGAAGCTTTACAAAGAAGAGAAGAGAAGAGATTTTTATTATCCGAGCCATAATGAATTACCTCACACTAATACATTTATAGAGCCTATGTAAGTGTTCTTCTGAGTTCTAACCACCTCCCTGACCAACACCCATGCCAGTCACATGACCCTTTTAACTATCTTTAACAAATCAACTATCGCTATACAGAAGATATCTACTTAATTCAATTGCATTTAAAAACATGTGCTCTTAGTATGCTGGTTTGAGATGAATTTATTTGTTGAGTAGTTGGGGAGAATTATTCATTTGTTTTTATTTGGTTTGCTGGCAGGTCTTTAAGCATTACTTTGAAGAGCTAGAAGAGGAATCCCTACGAGATAATTTTGTTGTAGTGGTACAAGGGACATTTTCTTTCTTTTTGAAAAAAAAAGTATGTGGCCGGAAAAGAATCATTAAGTACTGGCTGTGACTGGAATTATGTTGTCTTGTGCAGTATGAATTACTTGATGAAATGATGGACTTTGGTTATCCTCAATATACTGAAGCAAAAATTCTCAGTGAGTTTATTAAAACTGATGCATATAGAATGGAGGTTACACAAAGGCCTCCAATGGCAGTTACAAATGCTGTGTCCTGGCGCAGTGAAGGGATCCAATACAAGAAGAATGAAGTAAGCTTTATGTTTTATTTAATAGACAGCTTCTTTTAGTGGCCTATATTTAATTTTGTTTTTCTTTCAGGTATTTTTGGATGTTGTGGAGAGTGTTAATATACTTGTTAATAGCAATGGGCAAATAGTGAGGTCAGATGTTGTCGGTGCATTGAAGATGCGGACATACTTGAGGTTTGCACTTCTCCTAGATATAGCTGTATTTATGTATGTGTCACTCTTTGCATATTCGTACTTGTATCGGTAAAAGTGAAATGTCAGTGTATGATTCCCTAGCATGAGTGGGTGATAAATATCTATTTCATGTCTATAGGTGGTAAAGGATTTTTGACTTTATCCTTGTCATGGTAATAAAAAAATCAGATTTGCATTCAATCTTTATCCAAGCCATCCCCAAAAAGTTCTATCATCAATTGCTTACTTTTCTCCCTAAGAATCACCACAAAAAATCAAGTTTCGTACTGGCTTCTTCTTGCCATCATAACCTGCAGTGTTCTAGGGTGAATTTGGCATGGAGGAAAACATTTTCCAAAAAATGTTTTGGAATTTTCTCATGTTTGGTTGGCCAACTTCTTTAGAAAACATTTTCTCTTGGAAAACAAGTTCCTTAAAATTGAAAAATTGGTGAGGCTGTAGTCTGGACTATCAATACTGTTAAGGTGGAAGTACTGGTTTAAAAGAACTTTTGCACTGGTTTTTCTTGAAATGGTAAGTGTTGTTGATTTCCTGTAAGACAAATAGCACTAAGATAGTGTTGAGATTACATCCGAATTCTGAGCAAGAAAGGGTAGGGGAGAAAAATTTGCGTTAAAATAATAATGAAAACCCCAGGGAAGAACTGAAGTATACAAAAGTTTCTATCACCTAATGTTAACTTCTCTCTCAAAAAAAAGTTTCTATCATCTGTAGCAGGGGTTCAACATCATCTATCTACTCCAATTTACAACAAAAAGAAATCAAAAGTAGATAGTCCATTTTGGTCTTCAGAATGGAGTTGTTGCAGACTTCAAAACATTTATTGTTCCTTTCTCTCCTAATGCACCACCAAATATGGGCAGGTATAGTTTTCCGTGCCTTCTTCAATCTCTTAAATAGGTACTTTTTATGCCAATGGAACATCAAATCAGAGTTCGACACTGGCATGACCTATTCAAGGCCTAAATAATATAGAACATCTACCATATCTGTAAAGTGAAAGAACAGTGAAGGAAATGATGGTTACTAGATTCTTCTTCCTTTCCACACAAATAACATCTATTTACTAGTTGGATGCCCATCCTTATCTTGGAATGAAGCAGCTTCTCTGTTCACTAACCACACAAAGCACATTACTTGCACTGGTGCTTTGGAGTTCCACACCTGCTTCCATGGGCCATATGTGTATTGGTTCCTGATAAGCAAAGAGTAACGGGACTTCACTGTGAAACGACCATGTCGTTGCCCCTTCCATATCAGGCTATCCTCACTGTTGTTAAGCTCTTTAAATGAAGTTAGAAGACCAACAACTTCTACAGAACTCTCCTTTTCCCTTTCATTTGGATTCCCTCTTAGAAGTATGTTCCAGTTCTCTCCTTCTTTTCTTTGTGCTTCAGTGAGGTTTGTATCTCGTGCTATACTAAAACAGATAGGAAATTGATCTTTGAGAGGGGAATGCCGAATCTTGGTGTCCTTCCAGAAAGATACTTTACTGCCATTGCCCACTTTGATACCAATGTTAGCTGAGAAAGCAGGCCATAGAGCCCTGATATTTCTCCAGATACCTACTCCTTGTGGTGGACATCCCATATTAGAGGACCATTATTCAGGAGGTCATATTTTTCTGTTGTACTTTTCCTCCAGAAGAAGTACCTTCAAAGTTGAATCTCCATAGACATTTCATTAAGAGACTTCTATTCTGCACCCTTAAATTCTTGATACCTAGTCCTCCTCTCTTTCTTCAGAATCACAATGTCCCACCTGACCAAGTTTAAGGTCTTGCTTGCCTTATTAACTTGCTGAAAGAAATCTCTTCTCAATCTGTCTGACCTTTTCTCCACCTTCAGAGGCATTGAAAACCAAAAAATAGCCATAGCATATGTGGGCATGAAATCCAAATCACTATTAATTAGAATCAAGTGACCTCCAAAAGAAAGGTATTGATTCTTCCAATCAGAGAGAGCCTTTAATTCACACCTCTCAGCCACACATTGCCAAATGGAATATGATTTAAGTTTTACCCCTAAAGGTAAGCCCAAATAAAAAGTAGGAAGGCTATCAGTATTGCAGCCCAAAACTGTTGCTAGAACCTGTAAATTCTAAACTTGAGTAACTGGGAGAAGTCTACTTTTCGACCAATTGATATGCAACCTGATACAACTTTAAAGACTTTCAGGATCAATCTCATGTAACTAAGTTGCCTCACCTCAAAAGATTATGGTATTATCAGCATATAAAAGATGTGAGAGAGACAGGTAATTGTGTGACCCACTGCTTACTTTGAGACCTCTGATCCAACTCTGGTTTACAGGAAAGTTAAGCAATTTGCTTATGTGAAGTGTCACCAGCAAGAACAAAAATGGAAAAAATTGGATCACCTTGCCCAATACCTTTTTGAGTAGTAAAGCAATTCTGTGGAGATCCATTAATGAGAACTGAGGATCTGACTGTGCTGATGCAGTACCAAATCCCCATTTTTGTTTTTGCTAGCAAATAAACTCTATGGAGAGCCATTAATGAGAACTGAGAATCTGATTGTGCTGATGTAGTACCAAATCCATTGTGCTGCTTCCTATCAAACCCCATGTCTTTATGTATGTCTAAAAGGAACCCCAATTAACAGGATTGTATACCTTCTCAATGTCGAGCTAGCACATGATACCTGTATTTTTCTCCCTTTGTGTGGAATCAATGCATTCATTTGTAGTAAGTGCCGCATCCATAATCTGTCTCCCTTTCAGAAAGGCCATCTGAGAGTTGGAAATTAGCTTTGGCACAACTCTTTTCAACCTTTCTGTGAGCAATTTTCAGTTTTTATTGGACATAATGAAATCAGGACTCCCCTGAATTACAAATGAAGGCAACTATCCACCAATCATTTCTTGAAAGCCTTCTTTCTCGAGCCACCAATTTTCAAATTTGAAGTACATATTGTTCCTTCCAATTTCCCTCGTTGTAAAAGTGAGGTGTATAATCAGAAATAATTTTTGGCAAGGTTAGCTGCTTAATAGAATTAAACAACTGTTCTCTCTTAATTGTATTTAGCTTATATAATTGTTAAAGTAAACTTCAATCAAAGAAAATTCCTATCATTACTATAGGTGGAAAAAGTGAGAACTTTGGAGCTGATTTTGAGCTTAGAACATCAGCTGGGGACAGTGAAAACAGGTAGGTACAGTTAATGTTATAAGGTGCAGAGCAACTGTACCTGTATAGCCAACATATATGGCTTTGCCAACTGACTTTTGGCCATTAATGTGTTAGATGAAGTATAATTTTCTTAAACACAAAGGGCTCACCCTGTTGTATATAAGATTGATGATTGTAAGAACTCTGTTAACTATGGGGACATTTGTAGTGGTTCTCGTTTATGACATTACACGTCAGAAGTGTTAACTTCAGTAAGAGTTGAGATTGGTGCCCCTTTTCTGAAGATTAAAACAGTTTGTTCAGAAACCAAGATAAAGCCTAAAACCTCTGGGATGTTTCTAAATATAGTGTCCTGTCTGATCTTAAATATTTTTTTATATGCTTTGAACTATTTCTAGCAGCATGAAAATGTTCTATATTGATTATGATTCTGTCATCACTAAGGTCGTATTTACATGTAAGTTGCAACCTTGTTCTCCGAGCCTTTCACTTGAGATCTACACAGTTGAGTTGATGGAGTTCTTTCTTGCTGCATTTCCTCCTCATATTTCTAATGAGCTGCCTCAATAGTAGCATCACTAGTGCACTAGTGCATGTCTATGAAAACATCTAGGATTTAAATGTTGACTCAAGGACTGCATACCTTTTGATCTCTGTCACACCCCTTTTTGCGCACGGGCGGTGAGGGTTTTTCCAATTTAAGTGACGGTATTGATTTAGAGATTATTTTATATTTTTCAGAATCGTCACTTGGAATTGAGTTATGGTGTTCCAAGTCACTTTTTTGTTTAATCCCTAATCAAAAGGAAATGACTCTTTGTTTGGTCTGCGAACCTGAAAATCAGGTAAGAAATTTTGTTGATCGAGGGGAAAATATTAGGCATCCCTCGAGTCTCGTGGTTCTAGCACGGTCGCTTTTTTTGACATATACTTATCTTGATATATTTTTGGATAATTTGTGTCTATATGCCAAAATTTGCTTATTTTTTATTTGTTGAATTTTTATTAATCTTAAACCGGATGCATAACTGCATTCTCGATCTTGACATTTGGAGACATAACAGTCTTCCCCTCTCGAGTTCATTCAATTTACATCTCTTGGTTTGAATTAACAAAAATTAATTATTAAAACAATTTGGATAAGGTGCGTAACCACATCCTTGAGTTTCTTTTTAGTGTTCCAAAAAAAGATGTGTAACCACATTCTTAATTGAAACCGACCTTTGAAATGGGTCATATATTTTAATATTTTACCTATTACTAGACAGCTTAAGCATTTTATTAGTGATTAAATTACATTTTTACTATTTATTCATGAATACTATTTAAATAATAAAAGTCTAAAATCTTAAACAAATAGAAAATTATTTCATATTCAAATTCGATATAGATGCATTTACATTTTTGGTATTCTTACAAGCTATGACAAAAGACATAAAAAAAAATGTAACTCTTCATCTTTTAATTTTTCTAAAATAAACTTTTTTTAATTTTAGATAAATTTGACTAAACAAACTATTAGAATAATTCTTTCAAGCATTTAGCTGAATATAAAAAGCACTTAATTGATAGTAGCATATTGTACAAGATGGAAGATAACATAGACTAAAATAATGGGTAAGTATTTCAATAGGGATAAGGGTCTGAAAAATACCCCAACTTTGGTCGAATTTGCAATTGCGATACTAAACTTTCATGAGGACCTATTATCTCCCTAGACTATTTAATAGTGTATTTTTTACCCCCTGAACTCTTTAATAGTGTATTTTAAAGGTATATATGTTCCCACGTGCACACATTACTATTTATAATTTTGCATTATTTTTTATGTCCACGTGGACAAATATATATGTTTAAAATATGGTATTAAATAGTCTAGGGAGGTAATAGGTCCTCATGAAAGTTTAGTATAGTAACAGCAAATTCGACCAAAGTTGGGGTATTTTTTAGACCTTTATCCCTATTTCAATATTATAGCATCAAAGTTCAACACAACAAAATTTGAGCAACTTCATAACATTGGAATCAAATCTTATATAATCATGAAAATCAAATTATACAATAAAAAATAAATGGTACCTTTTGTGAGAATTAATTCACGAAAAGAAAATAATTTTAATAAGGAACCACGAAAGCAAGCCTCAAACTCAACCTTTGTTTGTGTAGTGTGAAAGAAAAATAAATGTTTGTTTTTTGTACGTATGTTGGTTTGGGTGCGTGTGTGCTGATTGTATTGTGTATATATATACACTATATATGTGTTGTAGTATTGGAAGTAGGGGGAATGGGTTTTTTCTTTTTTCTTCTTTTTTTTCCTGTACGTGTTGTGTGTTTTTCCTTTGCTGATTTTTTTTCTTTTTCTCCTCTGTATTGCTGATAGTTGTGTGCGTATGTATTCAATGTGTTTTAGTATATAGGTGTGTAGTGTGTGATTTTCTGATGATTTGTGTGGGGGTGTTTAGTGGTGTGAGTGGGTAGTGAGATAGGTGTAAGTGGGGTTGAAAGGTGAAGTGGGGTAGTGTGGGTAGTTTAGGTTATTATTTTTTTTAGCTTAAATATATATATAAAAACCATAATAATAAACATATTAATTAATTATTTTGAATTAATAAAATATAAGAACAGACAAATAGCTAGTCTAAAAATATAATGAAGAAACACTAGCTTATTTATTAAATCTAAATTAAAAGAAAATACATAGTTTTTTTTTTTGTTATTTTCAAATCTTTTTAAAATAAACTAACTAAAATAAGGTAAAAGTCAACATATTTAATTTAGATTTTTATAAAATATTTAAGCAGTAGAAATGATGTAAGACCTTAAGTTCGGTCAAAAATTACCTGTCCACAGTTTTCCCCTCTTTGACTGGAAACACGAAGGGTTTTCAGACAAAGACGTAGATAACGTGTCAAGTTTTGACCGGACTTGTATTTGAAGGAAAAATCTGTTTGATCGAGTCTTGGTTTTGGACATCCTACATATCCCGGGTTATAAAGGAATCAGGTCACATGTAGTTCAAGGAGATGAGGTGATGAGTTTGAAGTTAAGTGAGGTTTCATCGAGGCTCCAAGTCGCGGTTCCTATCCTTACATAAAAATAATGAAAGCTAATAGTCAAAAGGAAAATAAAAGTACAAGCTCATATCTATACAACTTCTCTTGAGTCTTTACTTTCAAATATCACCTTGATTTTTGGGTGAGTATCTTGATCTTGAATTGGATTGAGGCTTAACTTGCTGCTTAGAGTGAGCTTTTGACACTCTTCAAAAATGAAAATTTGAATATGTTCTTGAATGACTACATGTTTTCTTGATCAAAAGCTGAATAGAAATAGATGTCAGTAAGTCAGGCTACTACATGCATTGAAAAAGTTGATTCTGGTTATCATGGGATTCATCATTCTGAAAAAAGTTGAAACTTTGTTCTTGAATTTCAAATCCATGTTTCACTTGAAGAAACCTGAAAACCATCACAAATAAAAGAAATAAACAAAAAATTTGCCCCAGTTTTCACTGGAAAATTTTTGTGAGTTAATAGCAAATTAAAATAAATAAAATAATAAACTCAGACTAGGAAATGCTTATCCTAGGAGAAAAATAAAAATTAACGGTCTCAGACTAGGAATTGTTTATCCTAGGAGAAAGTAACCAAATCTCATTATGTAGGAGGGTCCTACTAATCCAATTGTCCAGAAGGGTCCTGCTAATCTAAATCTCATTGTTTAAGAGAGTCCTGCTACACTAATTCCCATTGTTTAGGAGGGTCCTGTTACGCTAATTCTCATTGTTTAGGAGGGTCCTGCTACTCTAATTCTCATTGTTTAGGAGGGTCCTGCTACTTTACTTCCCATAGTTTAGGAGGGTTCTGCTACTCTAATTCCCATTGTTTAGGAAGGTCCTGCTACGCTAATTCTCATTGTTTAGGAGGGTCCTGCTACGCTAATTCTCATGTTTAGGAGAGTCCTGCTACGCTAATTCCCATTGTTTAGAAGGGGTCCTGCTACACCAATTTCCATTGTTTAGGAGGGTTTTGCTACTCTACTTCCCATTGTTTAGAAGGGGTCCTGCTACACCAATTTCCATTGTTTAGGAGGGTTTTGCTACTCTACTTCCCATTGTTTAGGAGGGTCCTGCTACGCTAATTCCCATTGTTTAGGAGGGTCCTGCTACGCTAATTCCCATTGTTTAGGAGGGTCCTGCTACTCTGCTTCCCATTGTTTAGGGGGGTCCTGCTATGCTAATTCCCATTGTTTAAGAGGGTCCTCTACGCTAATTCCCATTGTTTAGGAGGGTCCTGCTACACTAATTCCCATTGTTTAGGAGGGTCCTGCTACACTAAATCCCATTGCTTAGGAGGGCCCTGCTACACTAATTCTCATTGCTTAGAAGGGTCCTGCTACTCTACTTCCCAATGTTTAGGAGGGTCCTGCTACTCTAATTCCCATTGTTTAGGATGGTCCTGCTACGCTAATTCCCATTGTTTAGAAGGGTCCCTGCTATGCTAATTCCCATTGTTCAGGAGGGTCCTGCTACGCTAATTCCCATTGTTTAGGAGGGTTCTGCTACTTTACTTCCCATTGTTTAGGAGGGTCCTGCTACTCTACTTTGCATATTTTAGGAGGGTCCTGCTACTCTAATTCTCATTGTTTAGGAGGGTCCTGCTACTCTAATTCCCATTGTTTAGGAGGGCCCTGCTACTCTAATTCTCATTGTTTAGGAGAGTCCTGCTACTAATTCTCATTGTTTAGGAGGATCCCGCTAAACTAAATCATCAAATACAATTACCATAACATTTTTTTTAACTTTTAGTTTTATTTATTTTTAAAAAAAAATTTAGATTAGAAAATGTTTATCCTAAAAGAAAAATGAAAAATAAATGTCTCAAACTAGAAAATGTTTATTCTAGGATAGAGAAAGAACAAAAATAATAATAATAACGGTCTGCGACTAGGAAGTGCTTATTCTAGGAGAAAAATGAGAAATAAATGTCTCAATCTAGGAAATGTTTATCCTATGAGAAAAAATGCATGTAATTTTTTTTTTTTTTGCAATAATGTTTACAAATTTGATTCTTCAAAGTTTTTATTATTTTTTTAATGGCGGTCGATTTGTGGCATTGACTTTGAGGATAATTGTTCCTGTTGTTGCCATGTTGGAAGCTAATTTCAACTTGAGATAGACAGCTTTCGTCCGCTAGTCAGCTCACCTTCATAATCTTAAAAACATCTCTAGTTGTTCAGAATTTCAAACTTTAGATTTGTCATAATGTGATACCTTCCAATAATCATTGAATCTTGTATTCATATAAATTCTCAAAATTTGTCACTTGTTGACAAGTTACTATGCATGTCACTATTTCTTGAATCATGTCACATTTGATGTGCTGACCAAACTTTGTTTTGTGCAATTAAAAATATGGTAGCAATTTTGAAATCATTTTCTGTGTGCTTTAATGAAGACTAACTCAAGAAAGAAATGCAAACCGAATTGAGCTATACAAAATAATAATAATAATAAAAAATATATATTTGTTCCTTCCGAGAGAAAATGAAAATAAAAGGGAGTCATTTGAGAGTGATGCTCAATTCTAATGATCATGACATGCATGTGCGATTAAATGGCTTGATCTGTCCAATTAATCTAAACTTTTTCTTTGTCAAACTTTCAGCCTTTTGAAGTCATGCTTTTATAATCCAATTTGTGTACTAGATTCATGTCTCACATTCGACTTGTGGTGCCTCGAAAGGTTTTTCACCAACAATCTCACTCATTTTGTATGTCTCTCACTCACCATTGTCTTATAGTCCCCTGAGGGTTTTAACCAATAAGACTCTCATTTTCCACTTTCTCTCAACACAAATGATGCCTTATAGTGCTTTGGAGGATATTGTTTAGGGGCGTCAAGACCGGGTTCCGACTTTTTCTTTTTGAGAAAGAAGAGGTTACTGGACAAGCGAAAGAGATGCCGAAAGAGCAGATGCTTTTATTTGAAACAAAAGCATCTTCATCGATAAGAGTCCCTCATTTTTCACTCCTCATACGAAGGACATGACCTTTTTCCTTATATGATAATCAACACTGAAAGCTTGCTTGACTTGTCATTGTTAAAAATTGATCAGAAGGTCTTTATTTGGATTGTAACGTGACTTTTGGAAAGGGTTACAAAGAAAGAATTGGCATGAAGGCTCAAAGATAATGCGGTAACAGGGTTAAGACTTACAACTTTTGAAATCGACTCTATTTTGCATAAAAATAAAAATAAAAATAATAATAATAATAATTATTATTATTATTATTATTGATACATTTTTGGATAATTTGTGTCTATATGCCAAAATTTGCTTATTTTTTAATTGTTGAATTTTTATTAATCTTAAATCGGATGCATAACTGCATTCTCGATCTTGACATTTGGAGACATAACAGTCTTTCCCTCTCGAGTTCATCACACTTAATAATTTCAATTTACACCTCTTGGTGCGTCACCGCATCCTTGAGTTTCTTTTAAGTGTTCCAAAGAAAGATGTGTAACCACATTCTTAATTGAAACCGAACTTTGAAACGGGTATATATTTTAATATTTTACCTATTACTAGACAGCTTAAGCATTTTATTAGTGATTAAATTACATTTTTACTATTTATTCATGAATACTATTTAAATAATTAAAGTCTAAAATCTTAAACAAATAGAAAATTATTTCATATTCAAATTCGATATAGATGCATTTACATTTTTAGTATTCTTACAAGCTACAAAAGACAAAAAAAATGTAACTCTTGATCTCTTAATTTTTCTAAAATAAACATTTTTTAATTTTAGATAAATTTGACTAAACAAACTATTAGAATAATTCTTTCAAGTATTTAGCTGAATATAAAAAGCACTTAATTGATAGTAGCATATTGTACAAGATGGAAGATAGCATAGACTAAAATAATGGGTAATTATTTCAATATTATAGCATCAAAGTTCAACACACAAAATTTGAGCAACTTCATAACATTGGAATCAAATTTTATATAATCATGAAAATCAAATTATACACTAAAAATTAAATGGTACCTTTTGTGAGAATCAATTCACGAAAAGAAAATAATCTTAATAAGGAACCACGAAAGCAAGCTTCAAACTCAACCTTTGTTTGTGTAGTGTGAAAGAAAAATACATGTTTGTTTTTTGTACGTATTTTGGTTTGGGTGGGTGTGTGTTGATTGTATTGTGTATATATATACACTATATATGTGTTATAGTATTGGAAGTGGGGGGAATGGGTTTTTTCTTTTTTCTTCTTTTTTTTCCTGTTCAAAAAATGCATGTTGCGGAGATGAGGTTGTTGAGATGGATGTGTGGGCACACTAGGAGCGATAAGATTAGGAATGAGGTTATCTGGGAGAAGGTGGGAGTGGCCTCTGTGGTGGACAAGCTGAGGGAAGCGAGACTGAGATGGTTTGGACATGTGAAGAGACGGTGCGCAGACGCCCCAGTGAGGAGGTGCGAGGAGTTGGTTGTAGAGGGTACGCGGAGGGGTAGAGGTAGGCCTAAGAAGTATTGGGGAGAGGTGATTAGACAGGACTTGGGTCAGCTTCACCTTACCGAGGACATGACTCTAGATAGGAAGGAATGGAGGTCGCGTATTAAGGTTGAAGGTTAGTAGGGTTAGCGTGTTGTCTTTCCTTGCGAGGGTATGGGGTGTTAGCGTTTGTAGTAGTCCTAGCCTTGCACTTGTAGTTCTTGTCTGTGATACCTATAGCCTTATGCTGTTTACTGCGTTTCACTTCTCACAGTATTTTATTGATGTTATTGTCTCCTTTGTTGATTATACACTATCTTTCTTATTGGATGTTATGTTCTATACACTGTTTTCCTTTCCTTTTACTTGGATTTGATGTACTTGAGCTGAGGGTCTTTCGGAAACAGCCTCTCTACCTCCACGAGGTAGTGGTAAGGTCTGCGTACACTCTACCCTCCCCAGACCCCACCTAGTGGGATTTCACTGGGTATGTTGTTGTTGTTGTTGTTTCTTTTTTTTCCTGTACGTGTTGTGTGTTTTTCCTTTGCTGATTTTTTTTTCTCCTCTGTATTGCTGATAGTTGTGTGCGTATGTATTCAATGTGTTTTAGTATATAGGTGTGTAGTGTGTGATTTTCTGATGGTTTGTGGTGTTTAGTGGTGTGAGTGGGTAGTGGGATAGGTGTAAGTGGGGTAGTGTGGGTAGTTTAGGTTATTATTTTTTTTACCTTAAATATATATATATATATATAAACCTTAATAATAAAAATATTAATTAATTATTTTGAATTAATAAAATATAAGAAAAGTCAAATAGCTAGTCTAAAAATATAATTAAGAAACACTAGCTTATTTATTAAATCTAAATTAAAAGAAAATACATAGTTTTTTTTTTGTTATTTTCAAATCTTTTTAAAATAAACTTACTAAAATAAGGTAAAAGTCAACATATTTAATTTAGATTTTTATAAAATATATAAGCTCTAGAAATGGTGCAAGACCTTAAGTTCGGTAAAAAATTACGTGTCTACAATCTCCCATAAGGTTTTCATTAGTTTAAATGCAATCCAATTCATGCTAAATGTAAACCAGTTGCAAAATGGCACGATGTCACTTTTCTTTAGTCTCAATTTTGAGATCTTGTTCTTTACCCTGCTGTTTAATCGAGTGGTACTGGTCTGAAGCCATAATGTTTTTCTCTTGCAGTGGTATGCCGGAGTGTAAGCTTGGTCTGAATGATAGAGTATTGCTGGAAGCACAAGGACGTAATGCTAAGGGGAAGGCTATTGATCTAGATGATATCAAGTTTCATCAGTATGTGATTCAACTCTATCTTTTGTTGTGTGTTATATCATCTTTTTGCATATATTCTTTATGCAAGAATTGGCCCAATGTGGGTGTGGGAGTAGGGGGACAAATCATGATATTTTGGGAAATGTAGTATAATCTTTTAAAACTTCCGATAGAGTAAGCAAGTGGGGGGAGAGTGGGTGGTCCTCAGTTTTTAATTGGAAAATCCTTGCTGCCCTTTTTAAAATGAAAAAATCTGAAGGCTTTTGTATAATATAACTTGACCACGTTCAAGTTGTAACCCATTTCTCTCCCACTCAACCAATCTCCCTTCCCCCTCACTTACATCCTATTCTGCCCGTCTCTCATTCTATAACTTCTACTTTAACTTAGGTGCGTGCGTTTGGCCCGATTTGAGAATGATCGTACTATATCATTCATACCTCCTGATGGGGCTTTCGAAGTTATGACCTACAGACTCAGTACACAGGTACAACAATGTTTTGGTGCTCTCTATCTGACTGAAATCTTTTTAGTGCCTTCATTGATCCAATAGGTTAAAACGTGAGTACTACTTACTCTCAGGTAAAGCCTCTTGTGTGGGTAGAAGCCCAAGTGGAAAGACATTCTAAGAGCCGTGTGGAAATTCTGGTTAAAGCACGAAGCCAGTTCAAGGAGAGAAGGTATGTCCATTTGTACTATGCTACACACCTAATTGTAGCTGCATCATTTAATCTGTAGGAGCTTGGATGACATGCATTATGATATTACAATGTGTTGCTGGTTAAGTTTTGAGTTTATTTGACCATTTCAGCACTGCAACTAACGTTGAAATTGAGTTGCCCGTTCCAACTGATGCAACTAATCCAGATGTTCGTACATCAATGGGATCATCTACTTATGCACCTGAAAAGGATGCATTGATTTGGAAGATAAAATCTTTTCCAGGTGGTAAGGTAAGCGTGCACTTAGTCACAGCTGAAGGTTTAACTCAGTTATTTTTTGCCGTTTGTTCTCTCACTGAGATCTCTTTTATGCTAATTCTTATTTCATTTTCAGGAATATATGTTGAGAGCAGAGTTTAAACTTCCCAGCATTACAGCAGAAGAAGCAGTTCCTGAAAGAAAAGCTCCTATACGTGTGAAATTTGATATACCATATTTTACAGTTTCGGGTATACAGGTGAGTCCTAAATAACTGTAGTTCAGTTGGATTATTCAGTATTTTCTTTTTGTCAAATTCCTACAGCACTCTAGTTATACATATCCACATTTAGTCCATCGTATTGAGAAACCATTATGAGTCGAGGATTCAATGCATTAAGAGAAAATTAATTTAGAAATTAACTACTAATTTCTGCCTGCTGGAAAAAATAAAAATAAAGAACTGAAAAAGCTAATACAATTAAATTAATAAACTGGAAAAATAAGAACAAAAAGAGTCGGCTGAAGAAGAAAACAATAAGAGGGAAAAAAGGGGAAAAAGCTGAAAAAACTGAAAAAGAGTAAAGAGTTTGCCCCCAAGGCCTAGCTCAAGTCGCAAAAGGTGGAGGATTTGTGGCTTAGGTCGCAGGTTCAAGCCCTACACCATGCAAAGCGAAGCCCGGTATTTAAGTGGAGAAGGGTAGAGTGGCGGGCCCATTATCCACCGAGTTTAGAAGGCTGTGATTGGTTCAAAGGGCGGGTCACAGACGGATTTCTCGGTTATCAAAAAAAAACTGAAAAAAGTAAATAAGAGAAGCCAAAGAGTAACAAGCTGAAGAAAAAAAAAACGGAGGATGTGAGTTCAGCAGCACAGGGAAGAAAGATAGAAAGAATGGGGAAAAAAATCCCGCAGGAGGACACCTTCACCAACTCAGCAGAAAAGGGCCAAATAATTCCACTTTGAAATAGTTCAAGGGGTCATAGGTTGCCCGCAAAGTTGAAGTGTTCTTTGGGATTAACTAGACAAGTCCAGGGGAAAAAGTGTATTATCCCTATTTATTATCCTTGAGAGAGAGCATGGTTTGGAGGCAGGTAGTGTAGTACAGTTGATAAGCTGAGGAACTCTAAATGAGTTTTGATAAAGTGACGTATGAGGTGATGAAGTCAACAGAACCAACTTAAATGTGTAGGCCTGATTGTCCCCGCATCCTAAAGAAGAGAACCTAACAAGTCTTTGTGAGTCTTAACTCTTGAACTTAGTATTGAACGTTTCTGTCTAATCTTGTTCTTCTGGTTGGTGACGGAAAACGTGATACAATATCATGCCTTTTATGACCTTTATTGTGGGCTTAGTTTGGCGAACTTACCGCATCGACAGCCTAAATGTAATTTTGTTTTTTAGCTGGAACCGCTTATTTGCAAAAGTTGTGACCAATGTGGATCCTCTAATGCATGCTAGGTTCGCTACTTGAAGATAATTGAAAAAAGTGGTTATCAGGCTCTTCCTTGGGTGCGATATATTACCATGGCTGGTGAATATGAGTTGAGACTTACGTAAAACCACACCGAGATGATGATCCAATCCAATTAAGTTTGCCCGAGGCTCGGATAAGTCACGAGTTCCAATGCTTTGAGCTGCTTTGCAGGAGATGAACTGGTTTAGCTCATAGATTTGAAGCAAATTGTTTTGTTGTGGCAATTTTTGTTATTTATTTGACTTTATTGCTTGTATGCTACATTTTCTTGTATAAAGATGTCTGCTGATTAAGTTCATGTTGCATATACTGTTAAAAAAAACGGCTTCAATGCTGCATATTTGCTTAAACCCAAGAGTCACGACTGCTGGTACAGCTGGTCGTTTGTATGGTTTTTTCTGTTTTCCGGAGATGGATTATGATGATGGCTGTACTAACTAGGTAATTTGTGAAATGGAAGACGTATTTGGAACACGCACCACAGAAATCTATGAAAATACTAATGCTTGATGTGAAATTAATGAAGAGGTCATGTTGTATAATGGAACATGGATTGACAAATTGGAAAGAAACATGCCGTAACAAGTTAAATTACACTGATGATGCAAATATTTCCTACGTAAAAAAGAAGAAGAAGACATTGTCATTAGCATCAAATGCGTGAGGTCGAGAAGTGTAAGGGTGGCTAGTCAAGGATGATATCTTAAAAGGAAAAGGTATGGAAAAAATGGAGAGAATTTGTATCTTTCAAAAAGTTGTTTATAAAATGGGACATAGCAGTCTCATGGCTGACAGTCATAGAATACAAGTATGTACACGATTGAAAGAAGAATCTAAGATAACTGTATGATTTTCATGTCTTCACTTCAAAAATTATCAATAAAGACTGGAAGTCCACTTGAGCCAAGAAAATATTGTAAAAGAAAGAAACCACAAAAGCATATTATATTCACTATTTCCCTTTTCGCACCTCTTTAAATAACATGTGGTATAACTAACTGATGGATCACCTTTTTGACCCAAAGTAGAATAGAAAGAATAACCCAAGCCCTATCACCCTAAAACTGTAAAAGAAAAAAGAAGACCATAACATATACTCCCTTGTCCCAATTTATGTGACACTTTTCGTTTTTTGAGAGTCAAACAGTTTAAGTTTGACCGAAAATTTGCGCATGAAATCTTCAATTTTTTTGAAATGAAATTTATATATTTGTGAACTACGTAAATAGTACTATAAGTCAAAATAATTGATAATTCAAAATGTTTAAAAGATCTATGAAAAGTGCCACATAAAATGGGACGGAGGGAGTACCTTTTAATTAAGAACAATGTTGGTTTTTACCAGGACCTCCATAGTAAAAATAATGACCCCAAACAGAATTAATCCCTCCTTGAATATCATAGCAATTTGGATGATCAGCCACAAGTTTGAGATTTGTGAGAGGTATTAGGCTATTATCTGAATCAACTAATTGCAAATTTCGAAAATAAGAAGCTTTTCCAAATCCTTGTGCAGGAAAATGACCACTTCCCATTTGAGTTGATGTGTGAAATCCAGAAGGATTAGTGTTCACTATTTCACCACCAAATTGTATCATGCTTGCTGAACTCCCAAGATGTGAAAATAAAAATGATGGCCAGTAACCTACAACAACTCCTGACCCAAACTCTAGCCACCAATTCCCATGCTTTGGATCCTGCATTCGATCCATCAATTGGTTTACATATTCGGATAGCTTAGAAGTGAATTCAAAATTTGTAGTCAATGAATGGGAGGAAAGATTAAGTATATTTTTGGGAAATTATTGTAACATAATTAATTGACTGTCTGAACTTTCACTTGTAATTTACTTTTCCATTTCTCTTTTCCTCCCCTACATATAATAATAACAATAAAAATATATACTATATATATACATTTCCAAGCTATTGCTAATTAACCTGGCCAGCTAAATAAAACGATTTCCAAGTTTAGTTCCTTTTAACATACATTTCGAAGAAAAAACACTTTAGGATTGGAACTATAGAACCATGTTTAGAAAATCAACTGCCAAAACAAAAACCTAGACTCTAACAAGAAGGATGATTCGGTAGAGAAAACAAGTTTCACAAGCGACGTATATCATGTAGCCCAACACCCCGATCCCATCACCACGACCTCACTTTTAGTTTTTGGGGTTAAAAAAGTAATTACCTTCCAAATCAATATGGTGATATCATATTGGCCACCATCATAAGAGGATGTTGGAGAAATTGCAGCCCCAATAGCTATTCTATTATTGGTCTGGACAAATCCTGAACAAAGCAAATTGTAACATCCAGTTGTTTGATATGCATCACTCTGTGTAATTACATACAATTAATAGTCCCATCATTAAATTTAAATAGGTGGAATAAAAATATATATATTTATATACAGTAAAGTAACAACAACTTACAGTCCAGTAGGTAAAGAATCTTGGAAAATAGTCTCCATATATCTCTGGGCTAACCTGTTTAAATATTAATGATAAATCAATCAAACTTTATAATATGACTAGAACCTTTTTAATCCGTTTAAAAAAGAATGAACGTCCCTTTGTTTTTTTGACAACATTTTAATTTCAATTTTCCACGTGACATGTTTAAGACCGGCCACAAGATTAAAATATATTTTGGTACATTTAACATTACTTTAAATTGAAAAATCTTGTTTATTTCTTAAACTCTGTGTCAAGTCAAAGTAGAAACAGAGGGAGTAGATGAGTTAAGGAGAATGCGTGCCTGCCAACCAGCTTCAATTGTGTTGAGATCATCAGCAAAAGAACCAGAGATAATCCAGATTTGTGATAAACTGAATTCATATTGGTTGGATATTTGAGGTGCCCACACATTTATACTTGCTTTTGCTCCATAATATTCATCTCCACTTACGTATCCAACTGCATGCTGCTCAATGAAAAAAACAAAATACTTATATAGAAGAAGTTGTGAATATATAGAAGTTTGTAAATTGATGAAAAAAACAAACCTCATGGGCGTTATGTATTGTGTCTCTTCGAATTGGTGTTTTGATTTTTCTGCCAAATGTTTGAAGAGAAGATGCTCTTAGAATGTCTATTTCTCTTGTTCTTCTTATTGGTATTGTTCCTTCTGGACATGTTTCACCAGACAAACTCCATAATTGAAAGTTTTCCAATTCATTAGGATTTGACTTGTGTCCATTTGGCCTCTCAGGAGGATTCTACAATCACAAATATATTAGTGCTAAATTAAATATAGTATATACACATTGGGGGTAAAACACTCTCTAACAAAGACGACTCTGTACTAGGGAGACTTGAACTCGAGACTTGAAGGTTAAAAATGAATGGATACTTATCACTCTATCACAATCCTTATTGGTATATAAATACACTTTGTTAATGTCAAATATTTTGGAATAAATTCAGTTTTTGGAAACCAAGTTTGAATGAGTAATTTGAAGTGATTTACCAAAGGCTTGTTTCCCCTTAGGTGAGGATGATCAAATGTTGGTTGTTGATGAGATAATACACAATCTATAACATCTCCATCAGGACTCTGCATCAATAATAAGTAGTGATTTTATTAGAGGAAAATGGGAAGAAAACATCATCAACAACAACATATCCTGTAAAATTAATCTCACTAAGTGGGGTCTGGAGACGGTAGAGTGTACATTAAGTACCTCGAGAAGGTAGAGAGGCTGTTTCTGACATGAATTAAGAAAAAAGTAAAACATGCCTGAATTGTCTTGAGAGAAGGCTTATTGATTTTCATGAGATGATCTTTAATAATCATCTTCTCTTTCCATGCTTCAAAAGTCTGATTCGAAATTATCTCAGTTTCCAGTGAGCAAACAGGAGAAACAGAGAATATAAACCAAATTACAAAAGTAGAAATCTTGAAACAGCTACAGCCCATAATTCTTCTTCTTGTAAATCTGTTAGTATTAATTTCTTGTTGTGTACATTATATTGATTGGTGTTTCCTTCTTAACACCAATGTAACACACAATTCCCAAAAAAATGCATCTCTGTCACCATTTTGAAGAATTGAAATTCCCTTGTGAGTTTCATTTATACTCTGATTCTTGTCTGACTAACAGCAATTTCTATGCCTGAGTTACGAGTAGAAAAGAATGAGTTGTGGGCTTATAACACCATATGGTTAGATGCTTCTACTCATCAAGACATGCACTAAAATTGAGTGGACAGAGAAAATAAAGTTTCTTTATTTGGAGGACTCATGTTTCCAGTCTACAATACAAAAGACTGAAACTTTAGCTTTTCTGTCAAATTTCACACGCCATAAAGTTGTGTTGTTAAGCATGACCCTGACATGAGAGTCTTCCATTTTTCCTTTTTCTTAATTTATTTGACTAAAATTACTCATAATGAATCTTAACAATTCCAAAGAAAGAGTGTTGTCGTTGCTACCGTCCCAATTAATCTTACTTGACACTAAGTTTAAGAAAGACAGAAAAACTTTTGAAAATTGTAGCTTAAAATAAATTATAGATATTTGTATGGATAAAATGAACATTTTAAAGTTAAATTGATACTAAATAGAGAAATATATCATTCTATTTGAGACGTACTAAAAGAAATATAAATCATATAAATTAGGACCGAAGAGTACTACTCTTTACTTTTGAGTTTAAAAGACAGATAGGAATTACACTTAATTCTCTCTTTCCTATTCTTACTTTAGGTCTCACACCCCTAAATGTTCTTTCTGTCAGCTAGCTTTCCTCCACAGTTTCGTATTGAGGTCCGACTAAATCTAACTATAGTATTTTATATATTTCATAAGATTGAATGGCATCCTCCATTTTTTTTTTGTTTCGAAAATTTTGGTAGAAATGGATACATTTTATCTATGTATAAACAATAATTTATTTCATACGCCACCTTTGGCATAATACATCCACGCTGCTTAAATTTATCAGTAAATTTCATTAAAAAAACTTGAATTACGTCTTGTTCTGATTTAGCACCTGAACACATGATAAAATATTCTATTAGATAACACTTTTGACTTAAATTTAGAACTTTTTTTGCATGTATTCTTAAGTATCTATTACGTAAATAAGTTAACCACTTTAAGTATCACCTCTCTTTTAGTTGTTTTCTGCAATATCACAAATTTAATATATTTTTGGGTAATGACTATAAAGATTTTTAATTTATTCCTCTTTTTCTCTCGTAGTAAAGGACTTTATATATGTTTGCTACGGAGGACACTGTTTAATTTTCTATGAACAACATTTGAGTCAATTTCTTAACTGGTCACCCAAATTTAGGCAATTGCCTTGAAATATTATTTATGTTTCATTTAGGACCAAAATATCATTCAACTATCACTATTTTCCTCCAAATATACTTGACACTTCAAAAGCCTCACTCTCTCCTAGTCGGCATGACATATCATTAAAATCTTTCTTTTTTAATAATAGAGTAATTTGATTCATTAAACCATTAAACTAAAATAATGATCATATTATTTTTTAAAAAGTATGTATTAGTTTATTAAGAAGAAATTTTCATGCTTATGAATCTTTTATCATAATTAATTTATTTTTTTTATGCTATGAAGAGTAGTTTTTTAAAACTTACTATAATGTCGTCAATTTTGAATACTTATAAACACATATATTCAAAATATATTGATATATAAATCACTCATGAATGTCAACTTACATCAATTAATCATATGTTATATAATGGATCAATAATATTAAAAGTCAATTAACTATTAAAAATAATTAATTTGGATACTTTGAAATCCATACTTACAATATCTTTTTTTGAAAAGAAAATAGAAAGTGAATAATATTTATATTAGAAAATAAATTTTTGATCTTTATTTATCAGTATATTAATCTCATATAATTTGTATATTATTGAATTAAAATAGGCAATTCAATTAATTATTACTTGTATTTCATGAATTTGGGATAAGAATATATATTGGTGTTTAATTGTATGATAAGTTAAAATATAATATAATATAGCAATAAAAGAATAAAAATAACAAGTTAAATTAAAAAAAGTTAAATAGTAATTCTCTCTCTTACCAACTTTTTTGTCAACCTTACAAATTTATTTGAATACTTTTATGGAAAAAATTGTTTAAATTTTTCAAATAATTTACTTAGGGATTTCGAAAATTACCAAGTAATAATTGCACACAAAGTTTTTTTCATTGAATTTTGTTTGATAAAAAAATATAAAGGAATTAGTTTTTAATTTTTTTTATAATCTTAAAAAATTCTCATGTAATTAATATATTTGTTTTGTAGAGACATAAGTTTGATGAATTAAACAGGTCTATTATTTTTAAAAATGATGATTTAATAACATGACATATCAACTAGAATAGAAGGAGAATTTTGAGATATTTAGTGTTTTTTTTTTTTTGGATAAAAAATAGTAGTAATAGTACTATTCACTTTCTACTTTTTCAAGAAAAAAATATTGTAAGCATGAATTTCAAAAAACACAATTAATTTTATTGTAATAATTAATTGACATTTATTATTATTGATTCATTGTAAAATTTATGATTAATTGATGTAAGTTAGCATTTATGAGTGATTTATATATCAATTTTTTCTTTGAATGTATATGTTTATAAGTATTCAAAATTGATGATATTATAGTTCGTTTTAAAAACATATTCTTCATAACATAAAAAAATAAAAAGTTTAATTATGATAAAAGATTCTTAAGTATGAAGATTTATTCTTAATAAACTAATATAAATATTTTTTAAAAAATAATATGATCATTATTTTAGTTTAATGGGTTTAATGAATCAAATTAGTCTATTATAAAATAAAAAAAAGACTCTAATGACATGTCATGCCAACTAGGAGAGTGTGAGGTTTTTGAAGTGTCAAGTATATTTGGAGGAAAATAGTGATAGTTGCGTGATATTTTGGTCCTAAATGAAACATAAATGATATTTTAACGCAAATTCCTAAACTTGGGTGACTATTTAGGGAATTGACTCAACAACATTTTGAAAGTTGTTCTAAAATATTTTTCAGTGTTTGATTAAGTAATTTTTTAAAGAAGTAAATGATATATCACTACATCAAAAATGATCATTAGGGGCAATTAATTCTTAATTGCCGCTAAATATGTATTTTAAGCGGCAATTAGAACTCTTTGTATATGTCCCTAAAGCCTTTAGCGACATTGGTTCTAATGGAACTTAACTAATGCCGTTAAAGATTTTAGCATTATTTATTAATGTCTATATTTATTGCCGCTAAAAATTGTTTTTGTTGTAGTGTATGGTAGTCCTGTAAATGAAAGGACCAGGTATGTGAATAATGTTTCCGTGATATTTTTAGTATTAAGGGTTAACTTCGTTGAAATAAGTATTAATATAAAATATGATAATTTGTATATAAAGGAAACAACTTTTTAAGAAAATAAAAGAGCGAGATCCGAAGATCTCATGCAATATATAAAGAAATGGAAACCTACATAAATCTCACTAGTTTAGGAGTTAATTACTTAAATATATGATAACACTCAAATTATCCTCAAGACAAGTAAGAGAATAAACAGTTGTCGTCAATTATAATACCCAACTAAGAGTCTGAGTCGAATCCCACAGAGAGTGATATAATGCAAGAAATTCAATTAGGAAATTAAGAGTGTAAACCAATTCATTTGTAGCAATTAAAAGAAATAGGTGAATGATTACACCAAATTTACGAAAAAAGGTTTTGATATCAAGTAACACAATTAGACTAAAATTAGGATTTCAAACAAGTAAAATACGATCTAGGAGTGTGAGGATTGGTATCGATGTCAATTAAGGGTAATTGTGCTTGCTCGTTGTCGCTAAACAATCATGAATATGCTGGGTAATCTTAAATAACACTAATCTTCTTTCAGTCTCATAACATCAAATCATAGAATCTTCTTTCGATCTCATCTATATGTATCACAAATCAATCCAATACCTTACTAGAATCTCTCTTTCGAGCAAATTTGGGCAGCTAGAATTGAACCACAATGTCTCTTTCAAGCAAACTATAGTAAACAAATCTACATTGCTGACTTTAAACTAATTACCCAACTCAATTAATCTCTTTCGAGCATCAATCGAGGATCTAGACTAGGACTAAGTTTGCAACCTTAACCATGATTTAACCCTATGTTAATTAGTTTAAATCCATGAATCTACAACAATAAATCAGAACAAGACACAAAACCCACTACACAATAAATCAACACTCAACCACATAATCACCCCCCTAGATTTGAGGTTTTAACCAAACATCATAAAAAAAAAAAAAGTATACCCATTATAATTTCATCCATTGGGGAATTGAAATAATGTTATAATCTTCAAGACCCACTTCAATTTGAACCTTCAATTCTTAATCACAAAATTGTTTGAAAACCCCAAAAACTAAGAATGTTTCTCTAGCTAAGAGTTCAAAAGTTAATTCTCTAAAACTCATACAAAGTTAGGAACTGAAATTATTTTCCAAAATTTGATACAATTTCTCTCTCCTTTAGGCTATTTATAGTTTCCCAAAATTTAGCCCAAAGTTCAATGTGTGACCGACCCGACAACAATAGTCAAGCTCACCAAACATATTTGGCGAATCGCCATTTGTTCCTCAGCTCGCTTTTCACTTGCTTCTGGCTTCAGGTGTTTGAACCTCAGTTGGTGGACTCAATCAAGTCTTCCTTTCACTTTTAGCGAATTGCCGATTACCACATTTGTTCGTCTTTTAAGCCTTACTTTTTCTCAAAGTTCTGAAACCTTTTGCGATGGTCTTCTAGTCTGCCTTTTTAACTCGGCGAGTCGCCGTTTCATTTTAATTTTGCCGACCTGCCTTGAATATCTTCAAGTTTGATCACTGTCACTTTGGGAGAGGTTAGGCCACTTGGGCGATCCGCCCTTTTGGTTAGGCGACTACCAATTTGGAGTTTGTACTCCTTTCAATGCTCTTTGCCTCATTTTCATTTATTCATCCTTGCCTTATCCTTTTGCCTTCATAGCTACAAATCATCAAAATATCATCAGAATAGGACATAATTAGGCATTGGGGACACTAATTTTTGAACTAAAAATGCCTCAAATGAGTATAAATCTACCACTCATCAGCACTCTCAACTTAAACTTGTGTTTGTCCTCAATTAAATCAAGAACACAATTAGTTCAACAAGAGTGTCTACAACAGTTCTCGATTAGATTTAACATGTACGGCTCACCATAAGACTACTCTCAAGCATATGCAACACTGAATCATGCTCAAAAAGCTTAAGCTCACTAAGCTTCCTTTCTAAAGAAAAAATCATGGTTCAAAAAATTGCATTCAAGTGCCCTCACATCAAGAACGATTTTGTGCTCTCACAAAGCAAATCAATAAATAAGTTAGGAATTAGTACAACTATCACTCTCTAAAAGAGAAATACATGCAAGCTTTATCTGTTTGCCCATATTTTCCAATCAACACACAACATAGTTCATGCAAGATCTCAAAGGTCTTTTTAGGCTTGTAAAGGGGCTGAGGGTAAATGTACGGTCGATTTGGCTTAGTGACTTCACATTTTCAAAGCATTGTTGTATTCATGTTCACCCTTTCTCAAGTTATTTCCATTCTTTTCACTTGCAGACTCAAACCTCAATTTTTCACTCAATTTATTGGACATTCCTTTTATTTCATCACACTTTCTTTTTCATTTCAATTTTTAAACTTTTGCTCATTCTTTTTTTATAAGGAGGGGTTCCTTTTTTTTAATAACAAACTTCAAAGTTGAGTCTCACTTTTTCTTTCTTTTCCTTCCATTTGGCTTTCTTTCCTCCTTCCTTTCTACACCCCGACTTAGGCTTTTGGCCTAAGTTGACCATTCAAAAAAATCAATGCTTAGAAAAGGATTTATGGGTGAGAAGTTATGAACAATTTAGCTCAAGAGATTCCAACAAGGTTGACAACAAATGACTCAGGCTCAAATGGTGTCAAAATGGTTGCAGACCCTCATAAAGTAGTCACAAAAGGTATGAACATTTGATTTTCCTCTCAAAATTTGTGCCCGAGATCATTTCTTGCATTCACCAAAACTAGACAATTAAACTAACAAGACAAATTCTAAGATTCAACAAGCATGCTTTCAAGTAGGACCTCACCACATTTGGCATTTCAAACACAATCATTTAACATAGCTCTACAAAATCAAAAAGCTTGCGCGCATTGTTCATTGGAAGGCTCACGTCAATACGCAACTAGTCAATTATAAAATAAAAAAGATCATTCAAAAATGAAGCCACACCGATTTTTTCTTACAACATTCATACAAAATACATTTCTCATCATAAGCACTATCCAAGTATTTGATACGGTTATGACTATGAGTATTCCATGATATTTTACTTAGCACCAAGAAGATTTTGGAATGGAGACTTGATGAGTCCGTGATTTGGACTCATTCGAGGCTCTATTTAGATAGATTTAGTGTCCTCAAATGCTTAATTTGTGCCATAAATTGATGTTAAATCCTTGATTTTCAGGTATATGGATTGAAGAACAAAGCAAGGACACTAGCACGCAAAAAGAAACAAAACAAACTGAAGAATTGAAGAAAGGCAAGCCTGGTGATCGCCAAGAGCGTTTGGCGAATCACCAAATGGCTAGTTCTACCGCCTAAAGTTTCAATGTGCCAGCCCTGAGGGAAGACACCAAGTCGATGATAAAAAGGAGCAGTCGGCACATCGTCGAGTATTTCCACAAAGCCAAGATAGATCGCCCAAAATTACAGACCTTGAGGATACTGAATGCCAAGGCGAAAAAGCGATGGAAGAGGTCAAAGGGTGGCTCGCCGAGTGGTTCAGCAAGCTCGACTTACTTCCCTAAATGGCCATTCATAGCTTATTTTCAGAAACTATAAATTATATTTTGAACATTTAGTTTAGTATATTTTACATATTTGGACATCTATTTTTCATTGAAATGTTTTAGAACAGTTTTATCCTAAGTTTTTCTTAGTTTTTGAAGAACCTTAGAGATTCTATTTGGAGATTTTGGAAGTGGGTTTCAGATTTTCTTCAAATTGAGCATTGTAAAGACTAAATCTCGCTTACCCAGTTCATGGATAATCAATTTAGTAATCATTTTTACCCTTTTATGATGTTTGGATAAAACCCCAATTCTTGGGGTGTGATCATGTGATTATGGGATGAATTAGTTTATGGGTATTGTTAATTACTAGTTTAAATGCTATTTTAAAGTGAGTTTAATCATTAATTGTGGGTTAATTTATGAGTTGTAGTTGCAAATGCAACTCTACCTTTGTGTTCTTGGCTTGCTCGAGAGAGAGGTTTTAGAACTAAGATTATTGATTGATGGTTTGTGGGTATTGGGTTGATCTGGGTTTAACTTAAGAGAGTGAATCCTAAACCCAATCCCACACATTTAGCTCGAGGGAGTGAATGAATTAAGGTACGGGCTATTCTTCATTGTTATGCTTGTTGATGTTCGAGAGAAATCACTTGATTCGGGGTAGTTGTTCGAGAGAAAACTATCTCCCTTATAATCTAGCCTACTCACTAATATTTAGCTATTTACTAGTAGTTGCAATTACCCATATGCCTATATTTGCCTATAATCGATCCCATCCCGAGAATAGATCTCCCTATTGTTATTCTGAGTTGTTTGTAACTACTGTGTAGTTGATAATTGAAAACTACAACCCCCCATTTGATATTCGTGTCATCCCTTTAATTTGTTTAATGTCTTTTCTGATAATATTTATTCATATGTCTGTTTAGACCGCATTCATACTTCTTAATTGAATTCTAAACACGTACCACTCCCTGTGGGATTCGACCCCAACTCATTTAGTTGGATTTTATACTGATTAACGATCATTGACACTTAGAATTGGAAGAAGTGTGCTTGAAATGTTAACTCAAAATGGCGCCGCTGCTGAGGAGTGGTGTTGTTTGAAATTCTTTTGGTGAAGTTGAATTGTGTTCTTGTTAGTTATAATTGAATCTACTTACTTTTATTTTTGGTTCTTGTATTGCTTATTAAAACAGAAGAGGAAATGTTAACGGAAGTAATGATAGCTAAGTGGGCCACCAAGATGATGTTGGAAACCTCAACGATGTCAATGACCTAAACATTAATGACCCAGTCCAAATGGGTGGTGTTGGGGCCATTCATTTGCCTCCAGCGGAAGGAAACGTTGTTTTCCACATTACAAGTACTATGCTTCAGTTCCTTCTACTAAAGGGTTTGTTTGGAGGGTTAGCTCATGAGGATCCCCATGGGCATATCAGGAACTTTGTTGATGTCTATGGACCGTTCTCATTTATGAACATATCGCAAGAATCGGTTCGGCTGAGGTTGTTCACATTTTCTCTGATGGGCGAGGGAAGCAAATGGTTGATTGAGTTGCCAAGAGATTCTATCACTTCATGGGATGAGCTTATTACTGCATTTCAAGTGAGATTTTCCCTCATTCGAAGATGATGACACTTAGGGATAATATCCAAAGTTTCAAGCGCTTGGAGGGTGAGCCAATCCATGAGACGTGGATAAGGTTCAAGAAGTTATTGCTACAATGTCCAACTCATGGATTGCTCGACAACCTGCTACTGCAATACTTCTATATGAGTCTTGACTGGGTGAATAAGGGAGTGGCTGATCAACTTTCTCTGGGAGGTTTAATGCAATAGCCCTATGCAATAACATCCCAACTCCTTGATTGCATAACCAAAATTAACTGAGCATGGTACACTCGCGAAGACCAAGCCTCTCCTCTTACTTATAAAATAACAAAGGAGCAGATTGAAAAAGATCAAGAGAGAGACCAAAACATGGCAAAGATGATGACCCAACTAGACATCTTAACCAAGAATGTCATGGGTGCTGGTACAAGGAGTGTTAATGCTGTTGGTGTAAACCCCTATGAGACCAAATTTGAAGCTATGTACAATGAGGAAGTGAACTTCCTAGCCAATCAAGGAGGAGTCTATCGTGCAAACTACCCAAGGGCGGGTGGTAATCAAGTTTGGAATAGAGATGAGGGTTGGAGAAATCGTGATAGAGATTGGTGTGATCGTAAAACCACTTGGAAGGAAAGAGAGGGGGAGAAGGATAGGTATGTTCCTCCCCATAAGCGTCAAAAGCCCAAAGATTCTAAGGGTGGACATATGGAAGACATGTTTTAACGCATTCTCAACAAGATTGAAGGGTCCGATAAAGTTTAGAAAGAAATAGAAGAGGATGTTACGACTCTCAACCAGACGGTAACTTCTCACTCAGTCTCTATCAAGCAGTTGGAGACCCAAATGGGTCAAATTTCATCTCGGCTGAACCTAAGACAACAAGGGGGGCTGCCTAGTGATACAATGGCAAACCCCAAAAATGAAGCTTGAATGCGTACTTGCATCGTGCCACGACATTAACTAAGGCGCTTCTTGGGAGGCAATCCAAGTCTTTAATGTTTTAAGTTTGCTTTTGAATAACGGGTGTTGATTGTGTAGGTTGAAAATTGGAATGTGTTTGAAAATGTGCGAGTTGGCAAGCCAAGAGTCCAATCGGTGACTCGCTGAAGAGGTCGGCGAGCCCAACTTGGAACACCGTTGGACCCACAAAAATCTGAAGTGGAAGTCTGTAAAATTTGGTGGGCCAATGGCTGAATTGGCGTCTTGCCGAATAGGTCAACGAGCCCGATTTTGTCCACCATTGGACCCCCAAATTAACTGGAGGTCCTGTAAAACTCAGCGAGGTAAGTCACCACTTAGCGCATTGCCGAGTGGTTCGGTGTGGTTGACTAATACTGCCGAAAGGGTTGCGAGCTGAAAGGTTTTAAAAGGCCAAACGGTTTAAACTTTCAACTCTATATTTTTTCTTGAATTATTTCTAACTTTTTTGATGTGTTTTGCAGATATGGCTAGGACCAATTGGGAAAAAAGTGGAACGCCACCCCGCAAGCGAGTACGGGGCATTGTGATCAATGAGGGAGCGTCTACTTTCTCTTAAAAGGGAAAGAAAGCACCTTCTAAGGGAGGCAAGGGCAAGGTCAAAGCGCCCATAGTTGAGAGACTGAAGCACAACTCAGGCAGTGATGGGGATTTTTTAATTCTCATGCCTTATTCTTCGAGCCTGAGGATGACCAACCACTTCAGACCCGGCGAGCTGTGCCAGAGTTCGTAAAGATTTGTCTCGTATCCCAGAGTCTACCCCTCCTACTGCTAATACAGTGCCAGCTCCGGCACAGACGGTGGTTCCAGCACCACCAGTTCAGGGTCCTCCTCCCCAGCTACTCAACAGGCTAAAGGCCGAGGGATTAAGGACCATTCTTGAAGATAAGAGATTGTCCACGAAAGGTGTGGTAGACATGTACCCTCTTGTATGGGACACACTACGGTACAACAGGTTCAACATATTCACCAGGCCCCATGGCCCATACATTCGCACCTAGGTCTGAGAGTTCTACATTGCGTACGGTGACTTAGTACCCTAGGGGAAGAAGAAGGCCAATGCCTTCAGATCGATAGAGTTTGTGGTAGTTCGGGGGAAGATAGTGAGATGCAACAATGATCATATCAATGTTGCAGTTGACAGAGATATAGGGTTTGAGTATGATTATGAGAGCATGACTACAACACATACTCTAGATGACCTAAAGGTCTGGCTTGCTCCCCTCATTTCTGACACCACCCCGAGGTGGATTGAGGCGGAGCCCCAATTGAGAAGAAGGACTTGAATATAGCAGCTCGGTATTGGTTCGGGTTCATGATCAGTTCTATCATGCCCTCGTAGAATGAGTCCATCATTCGCCACCCAAAGTTGACCTGTCTCGGATTCATCATCGCCAAGAAGCGACTCAACTTGGGACTGATTATAGAGCAGGAGATGGCCATGAGGACCAAACAACGCCAGACGTCCTTGACATCCCTAGTGCTTATTACAGAGTTATGTCGGTGGGCTGGAGTTCCTCGTGACGAGAAGAGGGACATTGAGGTCACACCCACATCCTCCACCGATATTCGGTGTATAGAGGCCAAGTACACACGAGATGAGGTAGATAGGAGGAGAGAAGCTCCGGTGGATACATCCCCAGAGGTTGATATTATTTCTATATCTGCAGAGGCAGCTTTGCCTACTCCAGCCTCTGGGCCTTTAGGTACGTCTACTTTCACTCCTTCCCAGGCCCTAGGTTGTACCACTGCTTCCCAGCCTTCCACTTCAGGTACCATTGCCTCGAGGACTTTGATCACTCAAACCATGCTCCTCAAGATGGGACCTAGCCCATTCTGCAGATGTGCGGGCTTCCCGGCTAGAGGCTGAGGTGCCTTGGATGATTGAGAGAGCCATTTTAGCTACTTTGACACCTTTCTAGACATCTATTGATGTTCTCACGGTGAGAGTAGAGACTTGTGAGAGTCGAGAAGGGATTACTACTAAGGTTACGGCTTTGAAAGCCAAGGTTTCTGAGTTGAGAAAGGATGTGGACCAGCTGAAGTCCACAAACTTCACTTCACTGTTTGAGTCAGCAGAGGTCCCTGAGGTTCTGGGTGCAGATGTCCTGGCCAGTTCTGTTGTGCCTCTGGCGACCACCGGAGATGATATTATGGAGGATGTTGTTGCTGCCGAGTCTGAGGCTAAGACCGATGAGGAGAAACTTGAGGAGTGAGAGGCAGCTGTATATGATGATCTAGGGTGCCATGTTTGAGACTGCCCGACAGGCCTCCTTGAGGGACACTTCTATGACAGGCTCTAGTGGAGCAGGTGTTGTTGTTACCCCGGGCACTGATGCCCAAGACTAGAGTGTTACCCCAGACATTGATGCCCCAACAGATGGAGCGAATGAGTAGACATGATCATTTTTACCTCCTTTTCTGTTGCTTTTATTGATTTTTGTGTTTTTGTTGCATTTGAGGACAACTGCTTTTCTTTTGTGGGTGGGTGAGATATTTCCATACCTATCTCCTGTGATTCTATTTTATTTGTGAATATTGGGTGTTTTGATCTATATATGTGTTTTAATTTTAATTTTGTGGACGGTTGAGCTTGTGGCTCCTTGTTTTGAATGGAAATGTTTTTGACCTATTCTGAAAAATTTGAGTATCAGTTATGATCAACATCGATGACTTAAATAATGCTCTTAATTGAACAAAATGAATGCGCGGCTATGATGAGGCCAAACGAAGTTGCATAGATAATGTGTTGATTTTTTGCATCTTTTTGTGACTAGCCAGTTATTGAATGAAGTCTCTTGTGATGAACATTGCACACTAGCTCGAATGAGTCTCGTTTGATATTGGTGTCAATGCCTTATGTGATGAGCTTACCTTGAACGCTGTATGTGGTGACACCTAGAATTTTTTTCCGTTGGTTCGGTTGACTAAGTGATGCAAGCACTTGAAATGATCTTAGGCAACAATTTTAAAAGAGTGAAATAATTTGACATTGTACCTCTTTTTGTGGCCAACCTTATGAGATGGTGTGAACCTTGCTTGAACACCTTTGAGCCTTATCCTTTTCTTGGAAGAAACTTGAACAATTGTGACCCCTCTTTATCCATGCACCCATAACTCTCACGAAGTGTGGTTTGTTTGAATAGCCAACTTAGGCCAAAAGCCTAAATTGGGGGTGTGGTGAAAAGAGAAGGTAAATCAAGAAGTGTGAAAAATTCCCCCCTTTGAGCAATGGTGTTGATTGAAAAAGATGGAACCCCTCCATATAAAAAAAAAAAGAAAAGAAGAAAGAAAAAGAAAAAGAATGAAAAAGTTGTGAAATAAAGTAGTGAAAGTTGCAAAATAAATGGGGTATCCGGTAGTCCATTGGAAGTTGAATAATGGGGTGGATTATGAGCATGATCAAAATGTTGAAGGGAAGGAATAAAATGATGTTCAGACCACATTTCATGAGGGTAGCAGCCACTGAGCCTAAATGACCATACCTTTTTACTTAGCCCCTTACAAGCCTTGAAAAGACCTTTTTGATCTTGAGTGAGCTGAAACGAATGTTGATTGGAAAATAAGGGCAAACGTATGGGTGAAGTCATGCATGTGTTCATCTTTGTGTTTCAGAACTATAAATTATTGAGAAATTGTGTGAATATGGAATCATCTTTGTTGCGAGGGCATTTGAGTACCTTTGTTGAGCTTGAACTTGCATTTGAAGCAAGTATTGTGAACTTGAGAATCTTTGATAATGGTGAGTCACAATTTGAATCTTTGAGTGCACAATTGATCATTGCATGAGTAGTTGAGTCTTGTTGTGTGCATTCATGATTGAGTCTTTTGTAGCACTGTTTGAGACATCCTTTTTTGAATTGTTGAACTTGAGTTTTACTTGAGGACAAGTAAAAGTTTAAGTTGGGGGTGTTGATGAGTCTGTGATTTGGACTTATTTGGGGCTTTATTTAGATAGATTTAGTGTCCTCAAATGCTTAATTTGATTTTCAGGTATATGGATTAAGGAACAAAGAAAGGACACTAGCATGCAAAAAGAACAAAACAAACTAAAGAATTGAAGAAAGGCAAGCCTAGTGATCGCCAAGAGCGTTTGGGGAATCGCCGAATGGCTAGTTCTACCGCCTAAGTTCCAGTGTGCCAGCCTTAAGGGAAGAAACGAAGTCGGTGACAAAAAGGAGCAGTCAGCTCATCACCGAGTAGTTATGCAAAGCCAAGACAGATCGCCCAAAATTATAGACCTTAAGGATGCTGAATGCCAAGGCGAAAAGGCGATGGAAGGGGTCAAAGGGCGGCTCACCGAGTGGTTCGGCGAGCCTGACTTACTTCGCCAAATGGCCATTTGTAGCTTATTTTTAGAGACTATAAATTAGATTTTGAACAGTTAGTTTAGTATCATTTACATCTTTGGACATCTATTTTTCATTGAAACATTTTAGAACCGTTTTCTCTTAGGTTTTTCTTAGTTTTTGAAGAACCTTAGAGATGCAATTTGGAGATTTTTGAAGTGGGTTTTAGATTTTCTTCAAATTTTGCATCGTAAAGACTAAATCTCGCTTACCAGCTGATGGATAATCGATTTGGTAATCGTTTTTACCCTTTTATGATGTTTGGCTAAAACCCCAATTCTTGGGGTGTGATCATGTGATTATGGGCTGAATTAGTTTATGGATATTGTTAATTACTAGTTTAAATGCTATTTTTAAGTGAGTTTAATCATTAATTGTGAGTTAATTTATGAGTTGTAGTTGCAAATGTAACTCTACCTTTGTGTCTTGGCTTGCTCGAGAGAGAGGTTTTAGAACTAAGATTATTGATTGATGGTTTGTGGGTATTGGGTTGATCTGGGTTTAGCTCGAGAGAGTTTATCATAAACCTAATCCCACACATTTACCTCTAGAGGGTGAATGAATTAAGGTGTGGGCTATTCTTCATTATCATGCTTGTTGATGTTTGAGAGAAATCACTTGATTCGAGGTAGTTGTTCAAGAGAAAACTATCTCCCTTATAGTCTAGCCTACTCACTGATATTTAGCTATTTACTAGTAGTTGCAATTATCCATATGCCTATATTTGCCTATAATCGATCACATCCCGAGAATCCATCTCCCTATGGTTATTCTGAGTTGTGTGTGATTGATGTGTAGTTGATAATTGAAAACTAAAACCCCCCATTTGACATTGTGTCATCCCTTTAATTTGTTTAATGTCTTTTTCAATAATATTTATTCCTATGGCTGATTAGACCGCATTCATACGTCTTAATTGAATTCTAAACACGTACCGTTCCCTGTGGGATTCGATCTCAACTCATTCAGTTGGGTTTTATACTGATTTACGATTATTGACACTTAAAATTGGATGAATTATGTTTGAAACGTTAATTCAAGACCTTACTATTAGTAGAGGTTTTGTCTTTAGTAGCAATTCACTTGTCCCAAACTACGTGCCCCCGTAGGATTATCTTAAATGACCTAAGCTAGTGGATCCACTTTAGAAATAAAGAATAGATGGCTTCCTTACCTTGGCAAGTAGGAGCCTCTATTTTTGGTGTGAGGGTTACATCGTATTCTATGTTAATAGCTCACATGGTCTATTTTCGGTTAATCATAAATATAACAGAAACAAACTATATTTTCTCCAAAGGTTTTATCAAAGCTTTTCCTATGATTTTCTAATGTGCATTGACCATGTCTATGATTTATGATTTCACTTTAAAAGCTTTTATTACATTTTACTTGGTCATGCATATCATATTTTAAGTCCACTATGTTATCTTAAGTCCACTATGTTATCAAACTTATGTTTTTATGTATTTTTCCATATTCAATACATTCAAAGTACTGATACATATTTTGCCTATATTGTTTCAAAATATAAGATCTGACGCTTCTCCTCTGGGACGTGGCTAGATCAGGATTGCTCAGTTATTGCTTGTGTTGGATTGGTGAATCTACATGGTTCGAGGGCAAGACTATGACCACTCTATTGGTTTCTTAGTCTTTCAGTTTTCACAATATGTTTCTGACTTAGGGGTATATCCTAGTCACATCTATGATAGTAGAAGGCTTGTGTTAGACTTAGTTAATGTTCTGTGTATTCTCTTATGTACTCTTTTTGTGTCTTTTATGTCATCAAAAGAGTTGAGACTTATATTGCTTATAATCTCTTTTATGGTATTTCATTACGTCATACTTATGTCAGGTGACTTGTTTAAGGTCTCTCAAGATCCTATCGCCATGAAACATCAAAGGTGTACTTTGGGTCGTGAAAAACTTGGTATTCAGAGCATCCGATTTTAGAAAGTTCTTTGGATGTCAGAAAAGTTCTGTCGAGTAAAGTCTTGTTCATGAGTGTGAAGCACGCCATATTTATGAATAAGAGACTACAAGGTGTTTAAGAAACTTCACTTCTTTCACTACTGTAAAGTCATGCCATGGAGTTTATCTATATAAAGGTCTTCCTCCTAACTCTTGTCCGATGCCTTTCAGGAAATGCCTCCTCAAAGAGCTAACACAAGGAATGCGGGTGGCAATGTGGATCTCGAGGTTCCTCAAGCTCTGGTTGATCCTCTAGCTGAGCAATTGTTACATGTTGAGTTTAGAGCCGCTTTCCAGGTATTGACTCAAGCTATGACCGCTCAAGTTAATAGAGAAGTTATCGCTCCCGTTAACTCAACTGTCGGTACAACGGAAATAAGGGTAAGAGACTTCACAAGGATAAATCATCTAAACTTTCATGGGTCAAAAGTGGACGAGGATTCATAAGAGTTCATAGAGGGAATCCACAAGATTTTGTACATCATGGGTATGCCATCGCTGTAAAAGGCGGACTTTGCCACTTACCAACTTATGGTTCAATCAATGGAAAGAAGAAAGGGAAATTGATACATGTGCTCGAGATATGGATAAGTTCAAAGGGACGTTGTTTGATAGATTCTTTTCCCTTGAGATAAGGGAAACAAAAGTGCTTGACTTCATCAATCTTTGACAAAGTAACATGAGTGTGAAAGAGTATGCATTTAAATCCACTCAATTTTCAAAGTATTCTCTTACTATGGTTGTCGACTCTAGAGAACAGATGAGTAAGTTTGTATTGGGTGTGTCCGAGATGGTGGTCAAAGAGTGCTGAACCACCATGTTGATAAAGGAGAGGGATATCTCATGTTTGATGATATATGCCCAACAAATCAAGGAGAAAATTCTAAAAGAGAAATCTAGAAAGTCAAAACGGGCAAAAATGGGTGATGGTGACTTCTCTCACCTTAGGTCTGGTAGGCTCGAACATTCTCAGATTAGCGTCATTGAAGATGACTTAGCTTATTCATGTATGTACATCACTATAGAGCAGCACAATCACTCTTATGTGACATTGATATCCGATCCCCACACCACTAGACTACTTGTTAACTCTTGTTTTCGTTTGAATGTTAGTTTAATTGTGATAATTGACAACAAAAGCTTTATATTAAGGTTGTGGTACCATCCATCCAATTGTTCTTACTATTCCAAATGAGCTAATTTAAAGTCCAAATCTCTCGATAAAGAACTCTCCACGATATACCATTCCCTGTGGAATTCGACCCTGACTCTTCATTGGATTTCTTACTGACTACGATTGGTCACTTTTTTAATTGATTTTGGAGAGTGATTTGAGTGTTATCACATGTCCACATCTAGTATATGACAACAACACTATGAACCATTTGATTTTGCTAGAGAGCCTTAAAGTGACGCAAATATAAGGCCTCAAGTTAAATATGAAAATCTCACGAAACTCAAGATGAGGATGAATAAAAAAAGCCATCTAAAAATAAAGTGATATCTTTTAGAGGTTATCATGCTAAAATTAGTCAGTCTACAAATTTTTCTTACTCACCCACTAAGCTCACTTAAAAAGGAAAAGAAGTTGTCACTAGCAACCAATTGAAAAGGAAGAGAAAAGAAGCTGGGCAAGTTGAAGACAAAAAAAGCTAATGGGAGATCCCAAATTTAATATGTACTGAATAGTGCAGAAAATTGCCTGCTTTTATTTATATTTGCTTGAAGTAGATAGATGCAAAAATAATGAACGCTTGCGTTTATTTTGGGTTAAATTTGATAGATGCAAAACAATGAATGTTTATGTTTGTTTTTGCCTTAAAGTTGAGATTAAGTTATGAAGTTTGATGAATCATTAACGTTTGATTTTGTCTTGATTTTGTAAAGTCTTTTAGTTCTCACTTAATGTTGAGAAAAACATTATTTTTTAGATCTGTGGAGTCAGTGTTGTGTGTAATTTTCAGTCTTTGTGAAAGTATTTTTTTCAATTTTGAAGTCATTATTCCAGATGTGGCGAATGCATTAGTTTTAGTTATTTACTTAGTTTATGTGCAACATTATTGCCCAGCATTGGTTTAGATTTTGTAATGCATACCCTCTAGTTTTGGACCTATATTTATTCAAATTTCATCTAGCACTCTTGTCTAGATATTTACACACTACTTCAAATTCACTTCAACTTCATTATAACCAAATAAAGTACTCACTTCACGTAAGTACTACAACTTCATTAAAAAATACAACTTCAACAAGAAAAAGCATTACTTGCATGATCCCTACGACAAACACAATGAGCAAAGCACATGAAATGAAAATGATAGTTTTCAACCTTTTGATTTTCTTCTCCCAAGTCATAACTTTTCCAGCCTCTTGGGCTGAAATAAATTTCATTTCTTCAATCTTCTCCCCCAAATTACTAATTTTGGCTTCCTCTTAGAGATTAACAAAATTCATTTGCTCAATTTTTTTTCCAGATTGTCCCTTTCAACCAGTTCCATTCCACCGACCATCCTTTTCAATTCGTTTCTTTCAACCTTCATAACATTCAATTTACCTTTTGGGTCAATTATGACAGTTACTGCTCTTGGCGGGAGTTATTGTTTGTCTTGCCATTCTTAATATCCACATTAAGTGACCTACATTTATTATACAAATTCGACCATCACATTTACATAATAATTTATAGAAATACTTAGTTCTAATTTAACCAATAAATTTTTGTATATAAATATCCAAACCTCAAATTAATTTATAACTTACTTTGGGTCTTGGACATTTGTAGAACCTTCTCCTTGCATTTAGATCAGTCCAAGCCATCAAATTTAGCACATTGAGATCATAATGACATCTTCTTGCATACCATGTTTTAAGTGAATTGATAAAGCATTCTGACATTGCTTTGAAATCCAAGAGGTGAAGAAATGGAATAAGAATGAAATTAAGGTTATTAGGGAAGGTTGGATCTTTTAATAGGTGAGTGGGTGTGCTTAGGTGTAAAATTTTGTTTCTTCGGTAGAATTTTTTAAAAAAATCTAAATGTAGGTGGTTAAGATTTCTAGATTTGGGAGTATTAACGCCACCATATTTGACATGTTTCTTTTTCTTTCAAAGAAAAACAATCACTCCCTAAAACTTATTGTGCTTGATCTATATCCTACCTAACTCGATTAAGCTTTTTGGAGTTGGTCGAACAACACATTTAATAGCTCTTAAACCAAATGTATTACTCCCTCTGTTTAAAAAAGAATGACCTAGTTTGACTTGACACGGAGTTTAAGAAAATAAATAAGACTTTTGAATCTTCTGGCTAAATTAAAGTTATGTCAAATGTACAAAGTTGCCCTTTAATCTTGTGGCCTTAAACATACCACGTGGAAAGCTGAAATTAAAATGTTACCAAAAAAAGAAAGAGGTCATTCTTTTAGAAATTGACTAAAAAGGAAAGGAGATCATTCTTTTTGAAACAGATGATGTACCTTTTATTTTACTTACTATCATTTTGTATTTTTATTTTTTCATAATTTTTTTCATCTTTGTATTTGTAAGAAAAAAAATTTAGACGGCGAGAAGCATGGTAAAATACACTGAGTCCGGAGCCAAAAGGGCAAAATCGCTCCGTCAGGAGCGATTTTCTTCTAACAAAAGCTGATGTTGTCCATTAAAAAAAATAAAAATTGCTGCCAAGGCAGCGATTTTCTCAAAAATTAATAATCTTTTTTTCTTCAAAATCGTTGTTGGTTAACAATAGGCATGAATAGGCATTTTTATATTATTAATAATTAATCATAGGCATGAATAGGCATTTTTATATTATTAATAATTAACAATAGTCATGAATAAGCATTTTTATATTATTAATAATTAACAATAGGCATGAATAGGCATGAAAATAATAGCACTATGCATGAAAAACGTTGCCCCTGCAGCGATGTGTAAGGAAAAAAAACATTTCGACTTAAAATCGTTGCTATGGCATCGATTTTTAATAAAAAAAGAAAAAAAGTTTTTGGACAAAATGGCTGCTAGGGCAGCGATTTTTAATTAAAAAAAAGAAGAAAAACTATTTTTGGACAAAATTGCTGCTAGGGCAGCGAATTTTAGTCATTGTGTCAGAGGGAAATCGCTTCGTTAGGAGCGATTTTTCCCTTTTGGTTTTTAAAAAATTTGATGTGCCCTTTTGGAATTTTTGACAATTTTTTTTGACCTTTTGGCTCCGGACTCAAAATACACTAGTTATAAATAGACTAAAATTGAGCAAAATTATAAACTTCCATTTTGGGGATAATATATACTTCTTTCGTCCACTTTTAATTGTCATGTTGCGCTTTTCGAAAGTCAATTTGATTAATTTTCAAAGTTAATTAGATTATATTAATTTAATATTCTAAACAAAAAATTTAGATATTTAAAAAGTAAGCGAAAAGTACTATAAATTGTAATTTTTTGCATATCAATATGATGAAAAAGTACATCGTAAAAAGTTAGTCAAAATTCTTAGCGTTGACAATTAAAAGTGGACGGAGGGAGTATTTAAGAGACCATGATCTATGCATATATCTATTTCTACTTATTTCCTCAAAATTATTCCTTAATTAATATTTCCCAGATGTTTGAGAGTTATCGTTTAGCTGGACTTACAATTTGTCACTAAGCTTCCCATGCATTATCAATATCCTCTTTAAATTAAGTTTTCACATTCTTCAAAATATACTAAATGACTAAAGAAAAGGTCTTGAATAATTGAAGTTGATACCACCTTCACCTTAAGTCTTTTAGGGAAAAAAACCTGAAATATATTTGAACTTTGATCGAAATTGTTGTTATAACAATTCTAAACTTTGGGCAGAATCGAAATTGTTGTAACAATTCCAAACTTTGGACAAAACCTTTTACCCCTGCACTATTTAATAGTGCATTTTAAATGTATATATGTGTCCACGTGGACATCATAAATATGCTGCCGGGTTGGACGAGCCAATAACTCGAAGGCGTTCGGTCTGTTTTTTGAGCAAGAATCACAGCCTTACCTTATCTTCACCATGATACGGACTCCAAGTTCTTATGGCAGAGCACGAGGAGATTTATCATCAATATGATGATTGGAATGGAAACCAGAAGCACGACTGGGGTCCTCGTGGTCCAAGATAATCAAACCATCAATAACAGTAACGTAAGCATGAGACTTTTTGGTAGTACCGGTGAACCAGATGGCCGCGGCGATGGAATCTGGGACGGAAATGATAACTTGTCCACATGGGCACATTATTCCTTTAAAATACACTATTAAATAGTGCAGGGGCTAAGTCCTTCCCAAATTTTGGGATTGTTATAGCAATTTTGATCAAAGTTCGAATATATTTCAAACTCTTTTCATGTCTTTCAAATTCTACAATTGAAAAGCAAATCCTATAAACTACAAGTTTTGACATAAGAAAAGCAAAAAAAAAAAAAAAAAAAAACCTTAACCAGCAAAGAGATAAAAACATGTACAGTTGTGTTTGTTGTTGACACTCTCTAATGGTCCCCCAGACCAAAAATGAGTCCCATGAAACCTTTTGTTTGTTTTGTTTCTACTACTCTCTAACTAAATACTTTTTTCAACTTTCAAAAATTTGAGGAACATTTTCCCCCTTTTCACCGCAGCTATAATAACTCTACTTTAATCTCAAATTACTCAGTTTGAAAAATAAATAAATTAATCTCAACTTAAATATTAATCATACATTTTATAAAATTAGTGACTTTGCTTACATTATTACCAATCTCATGTAACTGAATTGATCTCTTTCACTATTATGGCAAGCAAAATTATTAGATCAAATTTGGGCATACTCCTTCCATCCCTTTTTATGAAAACATGTTACTACTATTTTGGGACTCAAAATTGTTTCTAAACTATGGTTTCTCAATTTCAAAATGTATTTTAAATTATTATCTATTTTTTATTAAGTTTTCAAATATGTAAATTTTATTTTTTAAAACAAATAATTTAAATAAATTTTGAACTCCTTTATATACATACTCTTAGATATTTCCGTGCTACTTTTATCTTTACAATTAATTTTAATTCCATCTTAATAACAAGCATCAATCAAAAGCTGAGGTGGATGACGTCTATGCTTAATGAGTCCGATCAATTGAATTAAGCCGTTTTTTTATACAAAACACAAATATGTATACATTGTGTGTGAGAAAAAAAATTAAAATATTTATAAATATTGGATTTCGAAAAATTAGCTTAAAATTTAATACTAATAATCTTATAAGTTATAATCAATCAAGTTAAATTTAATGGTGAGTCTTTTGATCAAGATTAAGAAATGTAACAAGTCGACATGCGCAGTGCAAAATGAAAATGATAAAATTTCACAAGGCACCTAATTAGTTGCCTCATCCTCCTACTTTGATATACATGCACTTCAATCATACATAAAGATAAATTAAAATGATTTACAATGAATTTATTAAATTTATTATTATTTGATAAATAGATGATTAATCCTTTTTTTTTTTAATGATATATGGAAGTTAAGTTTCACAGTTGAACTTATTTAGAGTAGATTTAAATATTGAATTGTTGAAATCCACATAACAAAATTCTTATGTGTGAAAACACCATCCCCTCTTCAAATAAATAAAATAAAATAAAAATTAGCTATAGATTGTTTGAAATTTTACTCAATTTTAACATGCATTCAGTCATACGTGCAGACATATAAGAAAAATTAGATATACATGATCAAAATTTTCATTAACACATGTACATTATTAAAAATATATTTAAAGCTAGCTTTGACAAGTCAGGTAAAACTATAGTAAAAGCGTCTAATTTTTGTTCTTATCAAGTTCACAACTTCTATTAAAATAATAATCTGAACTTGCTCATGACAAACCATACCAAACTTCAAGCAAAACTGTTCAATGCTTGACTTTCACAAGGCCATACTTCATACAAAAATATTTTTAATCACTTTTTAAGCGGTAAGGACAAAAAAAAAAAAAGCCAAAACCCAAAAAATGGATATTCACAAGTTATAACTTTTAAGTTTGAATTTTTAACTTTTAAGTCACTTAAAAAAAAGTCATCCAACCATCGCCAAATAACGTCCTCAAATATGAATATTTGTGCACTTAGCCCATGAAAATGCTGCTCCATTTTTTAGGATGGGCTGTTGGTGAATTCAAAAAGTAGAATGCCCACGAAGTTCATAACAGAGGCCCTGCTTAAAAGAATGAGAATTTTGGGTCAAATTAACAATGGGCCCTCATGAGGCTTGTTTGACCATAACATTCATAATCACCTCCCCCCCACAACTAAAGGAACAATTTTGATTGAATCACTTTTTTGTGATGGTACACTTGACTCTTGAGAATGATGATCTCGATCAAAAGAAATGTCTCAATACACTTTTAAGGAATATGAACTAATTAAAGTAGGACTTCCCTTAATCATGGAATTACAATATCAGAAGGACATAAATATAAGAGAAAATAACAAGAGAATTTAAAAGATCATTTGAAGTAAGTCCCAAGTCCTTTTCACATTAGGTTAACACCACAATCTAGAGATCTCAGTGGAGACAGATATGGAAACCTATGGGTGGCGAATATATATTATGACAAGTATTGTATTTAATTTTGGTGGTTTTCTTTTTCCTTTTTTTTTTTTTTTTAATTTAAGTAGATAAGATTTTACAATGTTATTGATCATATGAATAGTCAACTGATACACTGAGAGAAAAAAGAAAGAAAGAAAAAACGCCCTAGAGAGCAAACCTAACAAGGAGAACAAATATCAAACCGCCAAAACTCTAGAATATTTGATGAAAATAAAATAAAGACATGAAATAATAAAGTGAACAAAATGATAATGAAGTATGTTTAATTGGTTATTATATTGTCCTTGAAAAATAAAAGTAAGGTGTTTGCTTAACACTTTATATTGCAATAGCGCATGCACGCAATTAAGCCAATGCTATGTTATCATGAGGAATTAGGAGAATTAAGAGCTGGTTAAAATAAGATTGAACTCTAGGTCACATATAGTAAATGCATGATTTAATTAGTGCGTTAATTAGGTAAAATCTTCTTTATTAGTTTATCATAATTAAATAGACAAAAGTTGTGTGACAATGAATCTAAAGGGTGTTGTACTCAAGCCATGATTATGTCCCATAGGCAAGGTCAGGTTTCTAGGCTACATCTACGTTATTTTCATAACCGAATACAACAACTTATCTTGTATGTGTTGATCATAGAGGTAGAGAGACTATTTTAGAAGTAGAGAGAGTATTTTTGATAGACCTTAGACTCAAGACAAAAACAGTCTAGAAAAAGATATAATGGAGAAACAACATATAGTAACAAAAACAAACAGATCATAGCAGAACAATACTACAACAATATAATACTATAATCGTACACGAAACAATATATAGTAATAGAAAGCCAAGAACAAGAAACTATTAATTATCAAATAATATATTTTAACAATTAATGGGTAAAGAAAAGGATTTAAATTATGTGGGAAGAAAGTTTTCATTATCGATCGTAGTAATTGTACATACCACCTTTAATTTTACCAGTAAACAATCAATATATTTTTTTAAAAATAAATATAAAGAAGCTATATATCTGCAATTAGATTTTAAATGATATGATAGCAAAAAAGTTTTTGTAAGAAAAGGATAGGGAAGAAGAATGTGTATCTACCACTTCTTCTTTTCTTGTTTTCTTGTTTGTTGGCATGCTTCATCATATAACCATTTCCAGCTTCTTGTATCATTATGACACCCCTCACGCCATTGACACCTTTATATCTTTACTATAGATTGGTTCCATTACAACACATCATTAGAAAACTTTTTCTGGCGTTGATTTAAAATGTACATGCACTAATTAATTTGATGACCATAGTTGATCACATGTTTGATAAAAACACAAAAATCAATTGAAAAAGAAAATCATCCCTACTTAGGTATTTACTTTGATGGAGAAAATAAAGGAGATTCCGTATTCATTGTACCCAAAAAAAAGTAGGTAGTGCATGTGTAATTGCGACAAGTCTAGCAATGAACTGAAACAAAAAATGACCATTACCTTATTTGGAACGTGATTCACGTTGTAATGATCCGGTCGGTCATTTTTGGAAACTTTCATGAATTTACCATCTTGCCCTCCCAATATTGACCCCGAGTCTTCTATCATTGAGTTTGACAAGTTATTTTTGAACTTTGAGTTAAAAATTGAGAAATTGGTAAGTTTTGAGTTTGAAAGGTTAAGTTGTTAAGAAAGTGATTTTCGATATCTTTTGGAGTTTCAATTGTCGGAATGAAATTCGTCGATTCCATCAGTCCCAAAATGTGAAATGTGATCGGTGAGAGTTGTCGGTTTCACATTTTGAGTCTTTTTAAGGATTTGAGCTCCTAAGTTATGAGATTGTAGAATTTTTAGCCTTTGGATTGACTTTGATCAACATTCGGGGTTCGAATGTTCAGATTGGAATTTCGAGAGTTCAGTTAGATTCGGGGAATGATTTTAGGCCTAGATGAGGTCTTGGGTGATTTTTGAGAAATCTTGAGCTTGTTTTAGCCTTTTTAGGCGTCAGTTAGTTTCTTGTGGTTTTCACGGATGTCGGGTCAAGGAGGCCTCAGATTCACGTTTTGACGGTTCCATTGAGTCTGGAATGTCGAGTATAATTGATTTGCATATGTGGTTTGTGTTCACAGGGTCCAAACGAATCTCGAGAGTCCTTTCGATGATTAAAGAGTTGGTTGTATTTTGCTAGTTTCTGCCGCCCTCGCTTTTGAAAAGGCTGGTTGCAAAAGCGAGAGCCTCTTTGCTTAGGCGAAGAAGGTTTCGCTTTTGCATAGGCTGCATTTTTAGCGGGGTTTGCTTACTCTCTTAAGAAAAACCCTGGTCACTTTTAGCATGCCATTTCGGGGTTTAATCCCCATTCCATCATTTATGAGTTTTGGGAGCTTCGGGATGGCGATTTGGACCAGATTTTCGAGGAAAATCTTTTGGGTAAGGATTCTTAACTCAAAATCTTTAATTACCCATTATTACTTATATATGGATTTATGTGTTCAAATCAAGCTTTTGAAATGAGAAATTTGGGGTTATCTTCAATAACCCAAAATATTAACAAAATAGTGATTTTGAAGTTGTTTTGATCCTTTTTTCGGAATGATTTTCACTAATGAGTTCCTAAAGCCTTAAATATCATTTTCAAGTATTGTTTCCGGATTCAAACCTCCATTTTAAAATCGGAAAATGACCTAAAACACTCTTGAAGTATTGGAAATGGTACAAAACTACCCTCCATCCACCTTTGGGTCCAAAATTGACCACTTATTTAACGGTTTTAAATTTAAACTATTTAAATATTTTAAAAATATATATATATGGCATTCAAATATTGGTTATAGTTTAATTGATCAATATAATTTATGAACTGATCATTACCCACCCATTACTAATTAAATCCGTCCTAATTAATAAACTCGCCCCAAATTATTATTGCCCACTGATTTCACGTGCCAACAATCGTTAGTCAGTAATATAACCCAACTAAGTAAGTTGGGGTCGAATCCCACAGGGAGTGGTGCGTGCTTAAGATTCAAGAGCCAAGTACAAATATGTTCAAGTTAATCATAGGTAAAGACATTTACGAATAAAAGCATAGTTCAAATTTAGGGTGGCACAAGTGTCAAATATGGGGGTTTTGGTTTTAACTATCAGTTACGACAGCAACAAATAACACTAATTAACAAGTAAAGAGATGGGTTCCTGGAATGTGATTGGATTATAGCTTAAGGTAGACAAATTGGTAATTGCAACTGATAGTAAATAGCTGTAAATCAGTGAATAAGCTAGACTTTAGTGGGGATAAACTTTCTCTCGAACAATCTACCCTGAATCAAGTTGGTTTCGCTCGAATACGAACAAGCAGCAATTAAGAACAACCTATGCTTTAGTCCATTCACTCTCTCGAGTTGAATGTGTGGAAAAGGGTTTAGGATTCACTCTCTCGAGTTGAACCCATGACAACCCAATACCCACAGACCATCAAATCAGTAATCTTGGTTTTAAAACCTCTCTTGAGCAAGCCAAAAATGCTAAGGTAGAATTGCATTTGCAACTACAACCCTTTAAATTAACCCACAATTACTGATTGAAATCACCTTTAAATAGCATTGAAACTATCAATTAACAATACCCATAAGCTAAATCAACCCATAATCACATAATCACACCCCAAGAATTGGGGTTTTAGCTAGACATCATAAAATGATAGAAATCGTTATCAAATTGTGTTTCCATCAAATGGGTAAGATTAATTTTGTCTTTACAAAGGTCCAAATTGAAGAATCTCAAAGACCCACTTCCAATTTCTCAAAAATGAAAAACATCAATTCTTCAAAGCTAAGGAAAATATTGTCTTCAAACTCAGAGTTCTATATTATGAAAACAAATCTATTATGAGAAACTAATGCTAAACTAAGAATTCAAAAATGTATTTATAGTTGCCAAAAATATGCTGCGAAGGACCATTCGGCACAGTAAGTCGGGATCGCCGATCCACTCGGCGATCCGTCCTTCGGTCAATTCCATCGCCTTTTTACTTTGGCCTTCAGCATCCTCACGTTCTGTTACTTTGAGTGATCTAACACTACATCGCGGAACCGTTCGGCGACACACCGACTGCTCCATTCTATCGCCGACTTGATTTTCTCTTTTAGAGCTTGGCACATTGGAACTTTAGGCGAGATCATAGCCATTCGGCAACTCGCCCAATGTGTTAGGCGATCACCATGCCTTCTTTTCTTCATGCTTTCAGCTGCCTTGTTCCTTTTTGCTCCTTAGTGTCCATGCTTTGTTCCTAAATCCAATACCTGGAAAACAAGGATTTATATCAGTTATTTGCACAAAATAAGCATTTGAGGATACTAAATCTATCCAAATAAAGCCCTAAATGAGTCCAAATCGTGGACTCATCACCCACCCATTAAACAAAACCCTCCACCTTTCCTTTCCAAGGTCGTCTTATTCCTAAAAAAATTCTTTTAAGGTTTATAAGAAGACCACGAGCAATTTCTTTCTAGATTTAGAGTATCGGGTTTATAAAAAGACCACGAGTAAGCTCCCTGGATAAGAGATTTTGAAATGGATGCAACTGGACCAATCGTTCCCTATTAAAGTTGACTCCATTTTTAGGGCGTAAACCTCTTCCATCTCCAACTGAAGCAGAACACTGATCTTATAAACCTGGGAAGAAGACAACATTGGAAAGGAAGCCTGATCTATAGATAACAACTTCTCCTCGAGGATAGTTGACAATCCATCACCTTTTAACCTGTTGAGAAGCCTGAGAGGAGGGACTACTAGTGGCACTGGAGCCACAGAAGGTAACCGAGCTGGCACTGAACCTGCTGGGGTGGAAGCTGAAGGGACTTTGGCTTAGTTAGGGCAAGATCTAGAACGGATCTCAACCCACTGGGACTGTAAGGGATGGTCATCCTCAGGATCAAATAATACAGCCTGGGAGTCAGTAGACACTCTATCCCTGTAGGAGTTGCGCTCCGGCACTTCAGATGCGGGCCTTTTGCCTTTGCCCTTACCTCCCGTTGGAGGCTCTATTCTTTCCTTTTTGGGAGGATTTTCTCCCCCTTTATTTATAACAATACCCCGTGCTCTTTTGTGGGGTGGCATGTCTATGTTTGTCCTTGCCATATCTGCAAAACATCAGGAAAAGAGTTAGGAATAATTCAAGTAAAAGCAAAGAAAAGAAGTTGCAGACAGACTCACTGAACTATTTGGTGAGTCGCCAAATCTCTTTGGCGGGCTGGATCGGGCTCGCTGAAAGGATTGGCTCAAAAATCTCAGAAAATTTTGGCATGTCGGTGATGTGAAGGGCCTTTTGGCAAATCGTCGACAGCATTTGGCGAGCAGGAACTACCCCGCTGAAAATTACAGTGCTAAAACGGATAGGGGCGCAGACAAAGGGCGATCAAGAAGGACTTACGGCGAGTCGCCGAGTGCATTCGGTGACCTCAGGCTTCCCGCCAAAAGTTACAGAACCAAACATCATATTTATCACGAAATTAAAGGCGATATGGGGAACTTCGGCGAACCGCCGAGTTATTCTGCGAGCTCGAACCAGCTCGCCAAACGACCCCACGTGCCTACTTTCAACCCAACTCAAATTCAACCCCGCAGCCCCTGAAAACAAAATCAAAACATGCACTTCCACAATTAAACCAAGACCCATTACAACCATGCCTCCGAGATATTCAGACTTCTCCCGGTTTGGCCAAATTTGGCCATTTGACGATTTTTTCCCTTAAGAATGACGTCAACCGCTCCATCATTGGGAAAAATATGTCATTTGGAACAAATGCGGGCTACTTAGACTTCACCCGACTAGACCCAACAACATGCAAGCACAACCCCACAATTTTTAACCAATTTTAAAGCACGAAAACCTCGGAATTCAACAATAAAGGCATTACGGGTATGATATTCAAATTAACAAAGCACACACATATACAATTACGATCAGAGAGGCCCAACACACATCACTAAGATAAAATAATTGCAAAAGAGTACAAATTGCTAAATATGAATTCGGGGTTCGGAAAACCAACCTCAGATACCGAATAATCAAGATTTGAAAAGCTAGGCGGCAAATATTCCAACTCCGAGCACACAATCAATGACTCAAATATAGTAAAAATGCAAAAATATAGAGTACTAAAGTGCGGGTGTGATTTTGGAAAGTTGAAAAGTGAGGGAAAGGGAAAGAGTTTTAACTTTTGAACCTTTGGACTTAAAAACCGTCCAGTTCTTGCCCATTCGCGACATTAGTTTTGTTCGCCAACCCACTCGACGACACGCCAAGTGGGCACTTACCTCGCCGAGTTTTACAGAACCTCCAGTTATTGTGGGGGTCCAAACGGCAGACTAGGTCGTGATCGCCGACCAGGTCGACGATTCACCAAGTGGCTCCTGGGCTCGTCGAGATTTACAGACTCCAATTTCAAATTGTCTTGAGTCCAACGATGGTCCAAGTCAGGATCGCCGACCTCTTCGGTGATGCACTGATCGGACTTTTAGCTCGCCAACCTGTACTTTTCAAACACCTTCCACACTTTGACCTGCACAATCACACACCATTATTTCAAACTTAAAAAAGAAAGCAAATAAAAACTTGGGTTGCCTCCCAAGCAGCGCCTTAGTTAACGTCGTGGCACAATGCAAGTCCACACTCAAACCTCATTCTTGGTGTTAGCCATAGTATCACTATGCAAACCCCCTTGATGTCTCGAGTTTAAATAAGACGAGATATGACCCATTTGGGTCTCCAACTGCTTGATTGATACTGAATGGGAGGTAACCGTCTAGCTAAGGGTTGACACATCTTCTTTCACTTTTTTCAAAATCTTGTCAGACCCCTCAACTTTGTTGAGGATAAGAGAAATCATATCCTCCGACCGAGCTCCCTCGAAATCCTTTGGCTTTTGGCACTCATGGGGAGGAACATATTTGTACTTCTCCCCTTCTTTCTCTTTCCAAGTGGGGTTACAGTCCCTCCACTCTCAATCACGATCATTCCAACCTTCCTCCCTGTTCCAATCTTGGTTACCACCCTGCCTCGGGTAGTTTTAACGATAACCACCTCCTTGGTTAGCTAGGAAGTTCACCTTTTCATTGTACAAAGCCTCAAACTTGGCCTCATCCAGATTAACATACCCGACACCCACGGCATTGACACCTCGAGCACCAGCTCCCATGACATTTTTGGACAAAATGTCAAGTTGTGTCATGATCTTGGCCATGTTCTGGTCCCTCTCTTGGTCTTTCTCCATCTGCTCCTTGGTCAATTTAAACGTGAGAGGGGAGACCTGGTCTTTACGGGTGTACCATGCTCGGTTGATTGTGGTCATGCCATCCAAGAGATGAGCCACTATCACATAAGGTTGTTGCATCAAACCTCTAGGAGAAAGTTGGTCAGCAACACCCTTGTTTACCGAGTCAAGGCTTCGGTAAAAATACCGCAGCAACACGTTGTCAGGCAAGCCATGAGTTGGGCATTAGAGCACCAACTTCTTGAATCGTAGCCAACTTTCATGAATTAGATCGCCCTCCAGACACTTGAAGCTCTGAATGCTATCCCGAAGAGTCATCATCTTCGAAGGAGGGAAAAATCTCACTTGAAATGTGGTGACCAACTCCTCCCACGAAGTGATTGATTCACGTGGCAATTCAGCCAACCACTTACATGCTTTTCCTATCAAAGAGAATGGGAACAACCTCCATCGAACCGACTCTTAGGATATGTTCTTGAAGGAGAACGGTCCGCAGACATCCACGAAGTTTCTAATATGCTCATGGGGATCCTCATGAGCCAAGCCACCGAACAACCCCTTCAATTGCAAGAGCTGCAACATAGTACCTGTGATATGGAACACCGCATTCCCTTCTTCCGGAGTCAAGCGAATGGCACCAATTCCACCCATAAGATAGGGGTCATTAGCATTAGGCTCGTTGACATCATTGAGGTTTTCGATGTCATCTTGGTGGCCTACTTGGCTACCATTGCTTCCATTCATACTCATACTTCCCGTTTCAAAACACAAACAAGCACAACAAAACTAAAATTAAATAAGTTCAACTATGACTAACAAGAACAAAATTCAACCTAACTAAAGAATCTTAACCAACACCATTCCCCAGCAGTGGCGCCATTTTGATTTCATGGATCAGGACACTTCATCCAGTTCTAAGTGCCAACGATCGTTAGTCAGTAATATAACCCAACTAAGTGAGTTGGGGTCGAATCCCATAGGGAGTGGTACATGCTTAAGATTCAAGAGCCAAGTACAAATATGTTCAAGTCAATCATAGGTAAAGTCATTTACGAATAAAAGCATACTTCAAATTTAGGGTGATACAAGTGTCAAATATGAGGGTTTTGGTTTTAACTATTAGTTTCGACAGTAGCAAATAACACTAATTAACAAATAAAGAGATGAGTTCTTCGGATGTGATTGGATTATAGGCTAAGGTAGATAAATGGATAATTGCAACTGATAGTAAATAACTGTAAATTGGTGAATAAGCTAGACTTTAGTGGGGATAAACTTTCTCTCGAACTATCTACCCCGAATCAAATTAGTTTCTCTCGAACACCAACAAGCAACAATTAAGAACAGCCTACGCTTTAGTCTATTCAATCTTTCGAGCTGAATATGTGGAAAAGGGTTTAGGATTCACTCTCTTGAGCTGAACCTATGACAACCTAATACCCACATACCATCAAATCAGTAATCTTGGTTTTAAAACCTCTCCCTCAAGCAAGCCAAAAACGCTAAGGTAGAATTGCATTTGCAACTACAACCCTTTAAATTAACCCACAATTACTGATTAAAATCACCTTTAAGCAACATTTAAACTATCAATTGGCAATACCCATAAGCTAAATCAACCCATAATCACACCCCAAGAATTGGGGTTTTAGCTAGACATCATAAAAAGATAGAAATCGTTATCAAATTGTGTTTCCATCAAATGGGTAAGATTAATTTTGTCTTTACAAAGGTCCAAATTGAAGAATCTCAAAGACCCACTTCCAATTTCTCAAAAATGAAAAACATCAATTCTTCAAAGCTAAGGAAAATATTGTCTCCAAACTCACAATTCTATATTATGAAAACTAATCTATTATGAGAAACTAATGCTAAACTAAGAATTCAAAAATGTATTTATAGTTGCCAAAAATATGCTGCGAAGGACCATTCGGCGCAGTAAGTCGGGATCGCCGATCCACTCGGCGATCCATCCTTCGGTCAATTCCATCGCCTTTTTACTTTGACCTTCAACATTCTCACGTTCTGTAACTTTGGACGATCCAAAATTGCATCACAAAATCATTTGGTGACACGCCGATTGCTCCATTCTATCGCCGACTTGATTTTCTCCTTCAGGGCTTGGCACACTGAAACTTTCGACGAGATCATAGCCATTCAGCGACTCGCCCAATGGGTTAGGCGATCACTAGGCCTTCTTTTCTTCGTTCTTTCAGCTTCCTTGTTCCTTTTTGCTCCTTAGTGTCCATGCTTTGTTCCTAAATCCAAATACCTGGAAAACAAGGATTTACATAAGTTATTTGCACAAAATAAGCATTTGAGGCCACTAAATCTATCCAAATAAAGCCCCAAATGAGTCCAAATCGTGGACTCATCACCCACCCATTAAACAAAATCCTCCACCCTTCCTTTCTAAGGTCGTCTTATTCCTAGAAAATTTCTTTCAAGGTTTATAATATCAGATTTATAAGAAGACCACGAGCAATTTATTTCTATATTTAGAGTATCGGGTTTATAAAAAGACCACGAGTAAGCTCCCTGGATAAGGTATTTTGAATTGGATACAATTGGACCAACCATTCCCTATTAAAGTTGACTCCATTTTTAGGGCGTAAACCTCTTACATCTCCAACTGAAGCAGAACACTAATCTTATAAACCTGGGAAGAAGACGACATTGGAAAGGAAGGGTGAAGGGTTTTGTTTAATAAGCGAGCAATTATAATTTGAGGCGGGATTATTAATTGGGGAAGGTTTAATTAGTAATGGATGGGTTTATAAATTATATTAATAAATTCAATTATAACCAACAATTGATCTCCACATATATTTTTTTTAAAAACATTTAAATAGTTTAAATTTAAAATTGTTAAATAAGTGGTCAGTTTTGGACCCAAAGATGGATGACAAGGGTATTTTGGAGTCAATAGGTGGATGGAGGGTAGTTTTGTACCATTTATAATACTTCAAGGGTATTTTTAGCCCTTTTCCCTAAAAGAGCAGTGCTTAACACTATATAAAACTAGTCATAGTCGTAGTTGTGAAGTACACACTTCACTTGAACTTGTACTATTGGCTTTTATTGTCTTTCATAAAAGCTTTATATTCCCATGAGCATACAATTGAAAAAGAAAAGAGAAATAAAAATCTTAGTGTAGGTTATACAAGTAGAGGTTGTGTCAAAGTAGAAGTTCTGATTTGTACATCAGACATGGTTATATGTCGAAATACTTTATACTACCCAAGTTCTCAACAAGTTCTTAAGGAAACCCCTGAAACTTAAGGGGACTGGAAGTAGGCACCGCACCGGTGTTTTGAAACAATATAAAACTCTCTGAGTCTTTTACTTACTACATTTACTATTACTTTAAACTGTGATACTAACTTGCAGGTGAATCGACTGACCCATATAAGAAGTCGTCTAAATGTTTTTTAATTCACCTCCCCCTCTTGACATTCAATTGGTATTAGAGCAGGTCTCACATATAAACTGTTTAACCACACGTGAGCAATGATCTATGACTAATTATTAAATTTGTGGCGCTCTTCTTCAAGATGGACACTCTTCTAATCGAGCTTCTTACTTAGACGACAAACACTACTCCCATTGGAAAGATATATTCAGAATCTTCGTTATCTCAAACGATTTTCAAGCATGGATTTTTATCAAAAAGGGTCCAAAGCCTATTCTCGGACTCATAGGAAAAGATGCTACTGACAAACCGTTTGATCCAGAATACTTTGACATTACAAAGGAACAACAAGAGGTAATTCAAAATAATGTTAGAGCTATAAGCTTGTTATATTGGGCACTTAGCAGAGCAGAATACTAAAAGATCTCAACATTCTAGACTACAAAAGATGGGACAAACTCGAGGTAACGTATACGAAGCTCAGATCAGGTCACTAGTAAATGAATATGAATTATTCAAAATAGAAGAAAACAAAAACTTAGAGGACATGTTCTCAAGATTTAGCTATATTATTTGCGAGCTCAAATCTCTGGGAATGGTGCAGTCTAACATTTTACAAGTTAGAAAACTCTTCATAAGTATTCACAAGGCTTGGGAAACTAAAAGCTACTATTCTTGAAGATGGAGATATGCAAAAAATGACCTATTGGGTACCTAAAAGAAATTAATCTAATTGTATTCCAAGAGAAAATCAATAAAATGTACAAAAAAAGAATGTGGGTAATAGACACTGACTCAAAAAAATTGATGGAGGATATGTACAGTTTGGAGACAATGCAAAAGGAGAAGTAGTAGGAGTCAGTTCAATCTCTCTCAGCTCATCCTGTGATCTATCAGAAGTATATCTTGTAGAAGGACATAAACACAACTTGCTTAGCCTTAGTCAACTATGTAATGTTGGATTCAAATTCTCTTTCAACACTTCAAATTGCACCATCAGACATTCGAATAAGGACATCACACTTGTTGGAGATCGTGCAGTTAATATTTGCGTCCTAGACAACATTGACTTACCTACTCGCACATGTCTCATTATAGTGTCAAATGAATGAATCCTGGCTATGGCACATAAAACTTGGTCACACAACATGCATGCTCTTGAAAAACTATCTAGACTTAAACTAGTCATTGGACTTCCAAAAATAAAATTTGAGAAGGATCATATATGTGATGCTTGTCAACTTGGTAAGCAAACTCGTGCTTCCTTCAAGGTCAAGGTTACTGTAAGTACCACTAGTCCTCTTCAATTACTTCATATGGATCTTTTCGGTCCAACTCAAACCTCAAGTATTTGTGGTAAGTTTCATGACCCGAGCCTACACCCTGGATGTGGCCGACACTCGAGAACAATTGCTGGTCCCTAATCGAATCCTCATCCTGGCTGACTACAAGCGGAAGACTAACTTGAGCATACATAAGCATCAAATTGAAAGAAATGCTTAAAAACAACTTACTAAATCTCAAAATTTTGCTGAATATACTGAGAAGGATCATATATGTGATGCTTGTCAACTTGGTAAGCAAACTCGTGCTTCCTTCAAGGTCAAGGTTACTGTAAGTACCACTAGTCCTCTTCAATTACTTCATATGGATCTTTTCGGTCCAACTCAAACCTCAAGTATTTGTGGTAAGTTTCATGACCCGAGCCTACACCCTGGATGTGGCCGACACTCGAGAACAATTGCTGGTCCCTAATCGAATCCTCATCCTGGCTGACTACAAGCGGAAGACTAACTTGAGCATACATAAGCATCAAATTGAAAGAAATGCTTAAAAACAACTTACTAAATCTCAAAATTTTGCTGAATATACTGAGAAGGATCATATATGTGATGCTTGTCAACTTGGTAAGCAAACTCGTGCTTCCTTCAAGGTCAAGGTTACTGTAAGTACCACTAGTCCTCTTCAAT
>JAJOOR010001137.1:0-63501 GCA_036250505.1 Solanum acaule
TGAGACTTGCGTATTTTATTTCAATTCTAGTATTTACATTAGAGGCTTGTGCACGTGACAACCAGGTTTTGGGGATTGAATTAAGTTGACTTGTTTTCGTAATAGTAATTGTTATTGAACTTTGCTTTATTTCCGCACTTTATAGAAATGATTGGGTTTTAGGCTGACTTGTCTTGGTGGGATACGACGAGTGCCATCACATCCATTTTTGGGTCGTGACAATATAATAAAAAAATACATAATAAAATATTGATCAAAGTTCTTATCGTTTGACTCTAAAAAATGAAACAATGACAATTAAAAGGGAACGGAGAGAATATATGTCATGCATCTATTAATTTGATATAAATATCTGCTGCCCGAGAAGAGTTGGTCTTTAACATTAAAAATGTTAAAATGAGAATCAAACACGGAGACAACAGATGCAATGTAACTTTGAGCACCCACAAACAACCACTGCACCAATCAACTACTTGTTGCTTGAGTGCTCACTGGTTAAATTTATATCATTTATTTATATTTTTATTAATTAGATACAAAATTAATGAATGCTCCAAACACTTGAAAGCTTCAATGTAGATCCGCCCCTACGATTAAATATTTACTTAAGATAAATAAAAAAATTACCCGGTTTCAAGTTGAAAGGGAAGTGGTCTTTCAAATCCAGGAAGATACTTGACAGACAAACCAGCTAGAGTAGGCTGTAGGCATATGATCTCAAATGCAACTATTAAGATGAGAATTGGAAGCCAACACATCTTTTTACAGTGATGGATTCAGAATATTCGTTATGCGTTTATTGAAATTCAGTAGCACTACTGAATTAACAAATTTTGAATTTTGGATCTGTTTCTAATTTTCGAATATAAAATTCGTCTCTGTCAAATAGATTGTGAAAACAAAAGCAGTTATATGTGGATAAGTATCATTCTTTAATTGTGTAGCACCAATCACATGATGCTACGTGGATATTTATTGGCCATTTCTTTATTATCCTAGAAGTTGGTGCATCTGAAATGGTTTATTTAACACGTTTTTATGAAGTAAGCTAGTTTTGAATTTATCATTATTATAAATCATAATGTTATATATATATATATATATATATATAAATATAAGTTTGACATAAAATCATTATTTTTATGATAAACTAAATAATATATTATCTTAAAATTATCACATAATTTTTTTAGTTTTTTTTTATAAAAAACAGAATTACTAGTTATTACAATTCGTCAACTTATATTGTAGCTACAAAAATTCATCAGTACAAGATGAGAGATCTCATATATTGGCTAGGATGAAGAAGAATTTATTCAAATCAAGCAAAATAAATCTGAAGTACATTTATATAAATCAAGCAAAACAATTATAAAGTAATAGATGGGTTTGTTTATATATATATATATAATAAAAATATTTGGGGAAGCAAGTTTTAAAACTTTAAAAAGAAACCAACGGTTATATATATATATAACCTTAAAAGCATGAACTCCTAACTTGGATGTTAAATTACTATAACATTCCTAACTTAGGTTGTAATTTTTCGATGAGTTGTGACTTTTCTGATAAGTTGTGACTTTTTTCAAAGGGTTGTGATTTTTCGATGAGTTTTGACTTTTCCAAAGAGTTGTGACTTTTTCAATAAGATGTGACTTTTCAAAAGGGCTGTGATTTCTTGGAAAGGTCATAACTTTTCAGATAAGACACAAAAATCACTTGTTCATACTACCCTTTGTTGACTATAAATAGAGGGTTTCCTCTCATTTTTCAACCACAATTTTTTTTTAATCTTCTACTCTTCTTCTTCTTGCATTTTAAAAAATTGCGTGTGATTTATTGTCGTTGAGTGAGTTCAAAGTTTAGCGAAATATGAGATACCACTATTCTGATGAAGTAAATTCTTCTATCCTAAGAGAGTATAATTTTTAACCCCAAGTACTTGAGGAAAATAATTCTGATGATATAGTAATTATGTTTTTGCTTAGTATATACATTAGTATGTAATGTTCCAATATATGAAGTTAACATGATGTAGTCTAAATTCATTTGTTTTTGTTAACAATTTCTCTTGTGATGTAGATATATGCTTCTGAATATCTTTTTCAAAAATTATTAAACTTTTCAAGAGCTACAAAATTGTCACGATTTGTTGTTTGATGTTCAATACAAAAGAATGACTTTATTTATCAATACTACTTATGTGATTTAGATTGTCAGGAAATTTGCTTCAAAATAATTATTACTATATAAACATTGCCCTTTTGTTTTATTGATTTACTGTCTCTTAATATTTAAGTATTTTCGACGAAGAAAAGTTTATATGACTTGTAATAACGCCAGTTGAAATTTGTATTAGTTTAATTTTTATTGTAGTCTAAATTCATTTGTTTTTGTTAACAATTACTCTTATGATCGATGTAGATATATGCTTCTGAATATCTTTTTCCAAAATTACTTAACTTCTCAAGAGTTAGAGAATTGTCACGATTTATTTTTTTGATGCCCAAGATAAAAGAATGATTTTATTTATCAATGCTACTTATGTGATTTAGATTGTTAGAAGTTTGCTTCAAAATAGTTATTACTATATAAACCTTGCCCTTTTGTTTTACTGATTTACTATTTATTAATATTTTAGTATTTCAACGAAGAAAAGTTCATATAACTCGTAATAACGCCAGTTGAATTTTGTATTAGTTTAATTTTTATTGTAGTATAAATTCATTTATTTTTGTTAACAATTTCTCTTGTGATGTAGATATATGTTTTTGAATATCTTTTCCCAAAATTACTAAATTTCTCAAGAGTTAGAGAATCGTCACGATTTGTTTTTTTGATGCTCAAGACAAAATAATGACTTTTTTTGTCAATGCTACTTATGTGATTTAGATTGTCAAGAAGTTTGTTTCAAAATAGCTATTACTATGTAAACACTGCCCTTTTGTTTTACTCATTTACTATTTCTTAATATTTCAGTATTTTCGACGAAGAAAAATTCATATGACTTCTAATAACGCCAGTTAAAATCTATATTAGTTTAATTTTTATTATTTATTTATAGCTACTTTATATAATATATATATTTTCATTAATGCACGCGCGCGCACACACACACACAACAAATGTGAAAATATGTGAATATATATGAATCATTTAAAATTTATCATTAATGAAATAAATTTTATATTTAGTAATATGGAATAAACTTTTTCATTTTTTCCCTACACTAAATTAAAATCTAATACCTATAAAAAAAATAGTAACATTAATTAAAAGTCCTACTTATTTATGTAAGTATAAAATTTATTAGAAATTCATCTATTGCACATTAATTCTTTAGTTATAACATTATAAATTCTCTTAGTTATTACAAATTATTGCAAATATTTTTTACACTCTTTTATACTCTTTAGTTATAATATTATGAATTCTCATAGTTATTACATTAATTATTTCTATCTTTCATTTTTCCTTATATTAACTTTTGACCAATAATTTTTCATATTATTAGACCGCCCCTATATATGTGATAACACAGTGTTGTTATTTTTCCTTGGACGAATCATGCTTGTTTGAATAAATTGAATTTTTTTTACAAGTATATGAACTATATCTTTGTTGGGTGTAAGAAAAACAGGTGATTATATATATGATTTCACAGATATAATATATTCTTTAATTTTGGTTTTTATTTTTTTCGGTAAAAAAAAGAAAACATTTCTCAGTTAACTATGGACAATCAGATAACTATCTTTGATTTATGTACACAGTCAATCGAGAAGTCAAATATGAGAGCCAACAAAAAGAACGTCATCTATTATGTTAAAATTTATATATAAAAAAAATTAATATACAAAAATAATTCTAAAAAATAAAATGTAGTTGCTCTCCACATGTTCATGTGACATTTAAACAGATTTAGTGGAATACACGTGCAAAGCACATCTGGTTAGATGACAAGAAAAATACATAATAAATATCGTCTATAATGTAATATTAGTGAGATACGACTAATTACATGATTGAACCTCATCAAACTGAAATAAATATATAAATTATTGCTTTTAACTAATAAATTTTTTCATTGACCATCTTCATAGGTTCGTGTGAATAAGAGATATATATGATGAACCACATTGAACATTCACAAAAGAATCTGCAATATTATTTTGTGCAAAGCTTATTAATAAAATTTTCTCTTAAATTTTCTAAATTAATAATCATGTGCAACGCACGTGTCAAAAAACTAGTATATATATATCTTGACCCAAAAATAGATTTAAAGCAGATTTTGAAATTTAAAAATTAATTTCTCAAAAACTAGATAATTTCTATGGACAAATAGATATTTGACCAAAAAAAAATTTAAAACGCTTTCAAAATATATGGTCAAACGAATCCTAAAATTTAAAGAAAAAAAATCTCGAATATTATAGCTTGTATAGAATAATATGCTAGATTTTAGATAGCGTGAAGACAAAAAACATTGTAAGGAACCAATTTCTATCACTTCTTCTCTGGAGTACATATTCGTTCTTTTGATGACTTGCAATTAAAAAAATTAGTTGATAGTTCAAATCTCAGAGGGAGTTGAAGAGAGATTTATCTAATGCTCAGAATTCACTAACTAAACTAATTTGATTCTTGTAATAATAAGCTTGTCATGCACAAGGGATATTATTAGGGATGACAAATAGAGTGGAACAATTGAAGGACAAATTCACGTAAACTCGCAAAGATTTCAACTCATTCTACCCCACCTTACTTCACATAGTACAATTATTATTTTCGCCCGACTCCACCCCATTTATCATTTGTCAACTTTATTTCCTTTCATATGTTTTTTTTGAAGCCTTTCAAATTAAATTAAAAAATAAAATGACACGTGATTTCAAAATATTTTTTTAATAGGCGTTTGGTCATGTGATACCATATCATGAGATAGAATCAGTGTTTGGACATGCAATTTTACACTGATTCCATTTCATAATTTCATATCATGAGATGGGATTCCATATTCTCCAAAAATCATGATATGGGAATTCCATATCACGATTTGGGATTTTTAAGTACAAAAATTGACCCACAAGTTTATATTTTGTTAAAACAACCCCACATTTATATCTACTAACCATTTATTTCATATGTATATAAAATTTATAATCACATCATTACTTTTTAAAATTTATTATTCTCACCAACATAAAATTTATTATTACTTTAAATTTGGTGAATATAAATGATAAAGTAAAAATTGATTTGGTGAATATAAATAAGAACGGAGGGAGTAATACTATTTTGATTTTTCACAAAAAATAAAAGGTCTCTTTCGATTACATATGAAAATGTTTAAAGCAATTTAATATGAAAAAAAATAAAAATTGGTATTGTATGTTTGATAATTACTAATTTCAATATGTTTAATTTTTAGCATGAAATTAATGCACTAAAAATGTATAATTGCACACAAGTGAAACAAGGCATGAATCATTATAATATTGACTAGTACAATTAATTTTTTTCGCCCCACTCAACCTCATACCACATGAATCCGTCCTGCATTATTATCATTTGTCAACTTTATTTCCTGTCATATGTTTTTTTTTTTTAACCCTTTCAAATTAAATTAAAAAATAAAGTGACATGTGATTTCAAATTGTTTTTTATTTAATCCATATAAACTTCTTTTTAGAAAAAAACATTCTAGTTTTGATAAATTCTTAATGTTGAAAGAGTCCCCAAAATTCTATATCTTTGTCATGTTTATAAATATATAAAATAAAAACAAACATATGCTATATCTATAAATATAAAATAATTACTACTATTAATTATGTTGTTTTTCATGGATTTGATTGAGGTAATTATATGAATAGAAGCGCAAGGCAAATAATTGAATTTGCACTTTTATGCTAACTTTACCTCCAACTTGAATTTTTTTCAAAAAAAAAAAGAAGTACAATTTTTCTTTCAAGACTTCTTTTGACACATTTCAATTTAATTAGCTAGTGAAAAGCTCCAAATAATAATATAAATTGATTCGTTTAAAATCATTATATATACGTCTTGTCCTCTAATCTCTGGTTATATGCAGCTGAATATCACTTTCATTGCTCCCTTGGATAATCCGCTCTGCCACAAATAAATTTTTTATTTGGTTCGATCATTCCGAGCCTACTGATTTGACTAATTCAAATTCTGCAGAAAATCTCCCTACTAGGATTGACCTTTTCCAGAATTAGACCACGAGATCTCATTCATCTCACCACACTACTTGATGATTTTGCCGGCCTTATTGTCCTTTTTCCCTTTTGGCACTTTTGGGAATCTGTTATTCTCACTCTGATCTGCTTATATGCACAAAATTTGTACAAACTAAATCAACATAGTCTCATTGAGGGGAAATGGATATCAAAGTTGATATTATCTCTAAAGAAACAATCAAACCATTTTCTCCAAGTTCAAAGAGTCATAAAAGCCACAAGCTTTCTCTTTTAGATCAAAAGGCTCCAAATTGTTACACTACATTTGTTCTCTTCTACAACAAGAACTCAAGTAGTGATTTGGAAAATGTTATAGATTCTCTTAAGGTATCCCCCTCGAAAACCTTAAGTTACCTGAACCCGCTTGCAGGAAGAGTTAAAGATGGAATCACAGTTGAATGCAACGACCAAGGTGTTGATTTAACGCGTGCCAACGTTCATGAAGACATGTCAAATGTGCTTATGAACCTGAAAATTCAAGTCCTGAGAAAATTACTCCCAATGAATCCATTAACAAGATCAGATGATAATGTCTTGTTGGCACTACAGATAAACTGTTTTGCTTGTGGAGGAATTGCTATAGGTGTTTGTATTAGTCACCTTATAACTGATGGTTCATCCATCGCCACATTTCTCAAAACCTGGGCAAGCATTAGTCAGAGTCGCGCAGAAAATGACAACATTACTATGTCAGACAAATTGTTCATGGATTGTACTTCCATCTTTCCACCAAAAGAGGTCCATAGTTTTTCTATGTTTCAATTTGGGAAAAAAGATCAACTTCAACCAAAAATGGCAGCAAGAAGATTCATGTTCAATGAGTCCAATATTTTGGCTCTGGACACGAAAGCAGAACGTTCAACTTCTCGAGTAGAGGCTGTGTTAGCCTTTGTATGGGAAGCAGTTATTGCAGCTATGCAGAAAAGGAACAATAATAATAGTATCAAGAATTATGTAATTCGAACTCCAATAGACTTAAGGAGAAGAATTCAACCTCCATTACCTCAACAAACCATGGGAAATATCATACATATGGTTGAGGCAAATTGGGAAGTTTCTGAGGGACCTTTAGACTATAAGTTACTAGTGAAAAAAATTCAAGATTCGATAAAGAATGTGACTAAACATGGCTATGATGTAAAGAATATGGATGATAGAGTAAGAACATTGAATAAAGAAGAGAGAATACTTGGCTCCACTAGTTTATGTAAGTTTCCTTTCTATGACATTGATTTTGGATGGGGTAGGCCAAAATGGGCATCTGTTGGAAGCATAGCACCCAATTTGGTTGTTTTAATGGACACTAGTGATGGGAAGGGAATAGAAGTATGGCTTGGGTTGGTAGAGGAAGACATGGCCATACTTGAGAAAAATCAAGAATTCTTCAAATTTGTTTCTCTAAGTCGATCTATTTTCTGAATGCAAGTTTCCTTCATTCACATGTAATCCAAAGGAACAAATAGTTTTTACTGGTCTTATATTTATACAGAACAAGTCAAAAACATATTTATCTCAATTGTGATTGATTGCTCAAATCAACCCGGAAGACGACATCTGTCAAAAGGTGGGTCAAGGAAAAAAAAACAGAATGAATATTATTATAGTACTAAAAAATAAAAAAAAATTCCCAAGCTCCTCTCCAAAATTTTCTCAACCAAGAAGCCAAAATCACCACACAATAATAAGTGTTGCACACTCAACAGAATGCCACTGCCAACCATTTTGTTGAGAATTTTCTGCCTAAGACACCTCTTTGACACAATTCTTCTCTCCTTTGTGTCCAAAAGGTTCAGGCCATCTAATCTTCTCCCAAAAATTACAATCAGTGGCGTGAAAATCAATAACTGTATCGTTGTTTAACCACAGAATAATGGAGACAGATGAGCTCAAGCGTGTCTTTCATATGTTCGACAGGAATGGTGATGGAAGGATCACGAAAAAGGAGCTGAATGACTCGTTAGAGAACATGGGGATCTTCATGTCTGATTCGGATCTGGCGCAGATGATCAACAAGATTGATGTGAATGGCGATGGCTACATCGATATTGATGAATTTGGTGCTCTATATGAGACCATAATGGAAGAGCGAGATGAGGAGGAAGACATTAGAGAGGCCTTCAATGTGTTCGACCAAAATGGGGACGGATACATTACCGTGGATGAATTAAAATCTGTCTTAGCATCACTTGGTCTCAAGCAAGGGCGGACCGTTGATGACTGCAAGCGGATGATTAAGAAAGTGGATGCTGATGGAGATGGAATGGTGAATTTTATAGAGTTTAAGCAGATGATGAAAAGTGGTGGATTTGCTGCATTGAGTTAACGAGAAAATCGACAAGACCTTGGAGATTGGAATCTTGTACCCTTTAAGCAAAGGTCTGAGGACAGTTCTTAGAGAAGTTTCTGGGATGGAGCCTTTACCACCTTAATAAGCCAACTTGATGCTAATGTTAATTAGTCAATCAAGTGAACTTGGAATACTAGATGCAAAATCAGAAAACGAAAAATAGAGAGAAATAAACACTCATTTTCCGCACTGTTACATTTGTTTGAATAGAAAGAAAGAACACAGATAAAAAGGAGTTTTCCTGCTCTTTTCGTAGGTTTACGACTTGTAAATAGTTTGTTATATTTTCTAAATCTTTATTTCATGTTTTTTGGCTCCTCCCTAAAGAATCTTGATAGAAAAGCATTACTCCCTCTTTTTCATGTCATTAATCTTTGTGTACACATTTTGTGTGGGATAGAATTACCTCCAGTCTTTTATCCTACAGTAATGTTCAATAAAGGTTTTGATTGAAACTACATGTCCTCTAGAGATCTAAAGGTTTATATTGTATCTCTTATCCTCTATTCTGTTTAACAGGTGATGTGAAGTGGGATTTAAAAAATTTTACTTCTTATTTGCAAGTTAATGAAGGAAATCCCACTACTTTCTTCTCATTTCTACTTTGTTTTGATATCTATCTATTAAAATCCCAAGAACACAATAGAAGCTCTATCTTGCTTCTATTCCATTCTCTCATTGTGATCTTCTTTACGTGTGTGTTTGAAATATTTCTCGTTTCTTAGAAGCATGTTTCACTTTCTACTATTATGATTTGGGGTACAGAATGACAACCAGAACACTCTTAGATTGAATGGACCCTTCAGTATTATATACTCCAGTAAACTTCAATGGACCCTCTTTCTTCTCCTTCCTCCGTCACCTTGAATTTTCCACCATTACTGTTACTGACCTTTCACAATTCTTCTTTGGTTGATTAAATTATCATTAACTCTTTCTATATTACTTTTAAAGAAAACTAATATTCAATCACAGAAAGCAGTACAGAAAGACAAGCTCCCTCATTCCCCACGTCTGGAGATATGGGGGGGGGGGGGAGAGAGAATGAGACCAACCCTGTAATCCTCGTCTCATGATTTGAGGAAGAAGAGCATTTAGTTGTAACTAGCATAGGGTGGACAATTGGAGAAAAGCTGTGACAAAGGATCAAGATCATGAATTATTTCTATAAAATATAACTACATTGGGGGGGAATTGGAGGTGTTCATTCCCCTCTTGATTTGAAGCCGCAGAATTCCGATTGAGTGACACAAACTGGTTTAGAACAAACAGCAAAGTGTGCAAAGTTTTAAACAACAAGGCATAACAGAGAAAAGATGGGCAAAAAAATGTCATTCTAGCAGAATGAAAAATAGATAACGTTAATCAACTTGGCCTGACCTCAAATAAATTATTCTCTTGAATACAGAATAGGGATAAGGTTTGCGTACATCCTACCCTCCCCAGTCCCCACTTGTGGGCTTACACTGAGTATGTTGTTGTTGAATACAGAATAAAGGAACCTCCTGCAGCATGTTAAAATCAGTTAGGAAAGTGAGATTAAGGACTCCACAGTTACATGATTTTAAGAGTTCGAACTAGCATGATCCATGATAAAACAAAACGGTCAGAAATCAAAATAGATTTTGAGTGTCACATTAATTGATTTCACGAAATTTAGCTGAGCAGACAGCATAAAACTAAAAACCTTCAGTGAACATCTTGAGTTTATTAGACTAACTCTTGAATCTACATGCTTAAAACTGTTGCAGCTGAAATCTACTCAAATGGAAGTGTATGACATGTGTCCATTCTTAGGCACTCGCATTCAAGAAAAGCTTTTGAGAAAGTTAGAGCAGAATTAACATGTTTGCTGAATGAACGATAAACTTAATAGGAAATGGAAACAAACAACATTAAGATGAAGGAATCAAAAAACATAATTTATTCACCTCGTGAACTACTCGAAGCTGAATTTCAGGATTTGTACTTACAAGAACATGTATGTTGTAAACCAGTACTGAGAGTTTAATCTTTACATAGGCAGATCTCTTTAACACTTAGGAATTACATGCCGCCAGTCGCTGCACAAAAGGTCAAATTAAAAAATATTTATCTATATATATACAAGGATAAGCAAGTATTTTAATAATTTGTATAAAATAATTTTTACAGAGAACTTTTAAAAGCATGCTACCGAGTAAATTTAATTCTTGAATTTGGTATCACAATTTTGCATGACAATCCATGTACTATTAATTCCGAGCATAAATATACGTACGGTAAGATATGGCACCTTGGCCTAACTCAACCCCAAAAACTAGCTCATGAGGGGAGGATTTGTCAAGTTCATATAAGGAGACCACCAATCCATTCCCCAACCAATGTGAAACATTTACCCACTCTAACACCCCCCCTTCACGCCTAGGTCCAACTGGCGCGTGGACAAGGAGCCCCAAACAGGGATGGACGGACTTGGCTCTGATACCATTAAGATATGGCACCTGGCCCTAACTCAACCACAAAAGCTAGCTCATGAGGAAAGGATTTCCCTAGTCCATATAAGGAGACCACCAATCCATTCCCCAACCAATGTAGGATTTTTACCCACTCTAACACATACTATAAATTTACAACATATATATTCATGTATTATGAATGACGCATAAAAATTTATATATTATTCATAGGAAAAAAAGATCCATGTGTTGATCCTTGCATAACTAGTTCACTAAATTGACAAATTTATATGTTATACTAATAGATTAATGTTTAGCCTATTCGTCTTGATTAAACTAGATTCTTTTATTGAAATGTTTGGGTCAAAGACGTGTAACTACGATCTTGCCGCTCTATTTACAGGTCATTATCCAAGATGCGAAACTGCAACCTCAGGACGATATATTATTTGTGCCTTCGCCTGGCCTATCACTTGAAATATATCATTTATTTGTCTCTCCCAAATCCGAGATGTCTATTTTCACTCTTTTCTTTTGATTTTTGCAACAAGTCTTGAATTAATTCACGACTACTTCTATATCTTAGAACAACCCTGCTCTCTGATCAACGTTTTATAGTCTTCATATCTATGGAAAGAGGAAGCTAGGAGAGGATTCTAAAAAATTCTATCGAGCCGAACAACAAAAAGAGAAAGATAGAATACCTTTCTTAGCTAGCCTAGCGTGCTATAAACCTATAGGGAAATCTCACTCCCTCATAGTTGTTCTTTTCGCCCTTTTTCTTTTACTTTTTTATGGGATTTTAAATAAACTTGCACCCCATCTCGCTCTTTGTATTAGATTTAATTAGTTCGGCCTCAAACTTTTGCCACCGAGACCTAAAGGTAAGTTATATAGAATAGTCATAGCAATATTGAATGGGGCAGAGTATTGGCTAGTCAAGAATTCACATTTTCAGACATGGTAAGTAAGAAGGAGGAGAGATGGAAGATTGTCCCGGCTTGTATTTGGTGGTTAATTTGGCCTAAGAGGAATAAGAGGTGTTTTGTAGGAGTACAAAGCAGCTTACAGAATCTTAAGATGAATTGCTTAGGCCTATTTTATTTTTGGTGTGAGCAAAAATTATTTGCTCAAACAGAAGACATTTTGATGTTTGACTTTTTGTAAGGATAAATTGAACCACATATGTAAGTTGTAATACTTTTGTAGGGTATATAGAATTAATGTTACCTTTCTTCAAAAAAAAAAAAAAGAATTCACATGTTAAGAAGATGAATGTAGCGGAGATGTGGATTCTCAAAAGGATGTGTGGACAACTAGAAGGATAAGATTAGAAACGAAGATATACGGGAGAAGGTTGGAATGGCCTCACTAGTGGACAAGATGCAAGCAGTGTTATCAAAGGCGCGCTTAAGCCCTGAAGCGAGGCTCAAAACGTGTTGAGCGCTTTACCTCGCTTTATGTGCGCTTCAATGTCGTTGTCAAGGTTCTCTAGCAAACTTTTCCTTGCTAATGAGCCTCTTATTAAGAAGTGACACTAAATAATTGATATTTCACTTTATCATAGTTTGTTTTTCAATTTTTTTGGTCATATACTTGTCATTCATGTTCATAATTATTAGTTTTGGACTAAACATATATATTTGTATTTTGTTCTCCCTTTGCGCCTTTTTTCATTCAAGCCCACACTTTATTTGCACTTAAAGCCCCCACGGACCTTAGAGCTTTTTTGCGCTTTTCGCCTTTGATAACACTAGATGCATGAAGGGAGACTGAGATGGTTTGGGCATGTAAAGAAAATGAATAGATCCCCGATGAGGAGGTGCGAAAGGTTGGCAGTGATAAATCTAAGAAGAGGTAGAGGAAGACCAAGGAAGAAATGGGGAGAAGTGATTATACATGACATGGAACATCTTCGGCTTACCGAGAGTGACCCTAGATAGGAAAGCATGGAGGTCAAGGACAAGGGTAGAGGATTAGTAGGTAATCGAGGTAATTTCTGTGTTTCCTGTGGGAGAGCATGCTTCTAGCTATGGGCGGATTGGGTTGAAATTGAAGATATTAAAATGGGTTGATATAGAAATTGGGTTGGGTCTTGACTCGCCCAAGTTTACTTTGGGTTCAAATGGGTTAAAAATCGGGTTGGGTCATGGCCCGCCTAATTTGACCCGCTTAATCTCAATAATTATAACATATTGTTATTTAACTTTTATACCCCAATTTGAAATTTAACTCAAGAATTTTTTCTTAAAAAAATTACAAATGGATAGATAAATCCTAAAAGATATAAAATAGATAGTAATTCATACATTCAATATAAGAACATACATTACATCAATGCAAATAAAAAGTCTTAAAGCGGGTTGAAATTGGAGATTAATTGGGCTCAATTGAGGATTCTATTAAAATGGGTTTAGGCATGAATGGGTTGAGCTAGAACCCAATTCAAATTATCTTGAGCCCAACCCTTACGATTTTGGGTGGGTTACCTTTATTTGGGCTCATTTTTGACACCCCTACTTCTAGCTTAGAGCAACTTGTTATTCCCTCTTCTACTTATCAGTATCATTATATTAGTATATTATTATCTTATTCGCCAATGATACTACTATTATTGTTTCTTTTACTTTGATTATCCTTACTATTTTTGTTGTCAGTACTTTCTATAGTATTATCATCATAGTTTTTACTCTTGTATTTGTCCCGAAATTTTTTTTTGAAAACGGTTTTCTTGAGCTGATTATCAAAAACATTCTCTCTAACTCACTCATTGGTGAAATGAACTCACTTTGACAATCAGACCCACTGAGTTGGAATTTAACTTCCAAGTGTTGGACACAGACACCTCCTACAACATGTTCTTAGGACAACCCTGAATTCACATGGAAAGAGTTGTCTTTTCACTGTTCTGGGGAGAGCCAGATGTTGCTCATTTACTCTATGGGTTTCAATTTTTTCTATGTTCTTATCATCACTAAGAGGATGTTGTTGGTGTTGGGGGGCTGGGCTAAAACTTCTTATGTTTGGCTAGCAAAGTAAAAGAAAAAGAGTGGAAAGAACAATTATGAGGGAGCGAGATGAGTCGCGAATTAATTCAAAACTAGTTGCAAAAATTAAATGAAAAGAACAAAAATGGGCACAGATAGAAGCTCGGATTTGCGAGAGACTAATAAATGATATACTTCAAGTGATAGGCCAGACGACGACACGAATAATATATTGTAGTGACCGAGGTCACAATTACACGTCTTGGATAAGGACATGTCAATAGAACAGCAAGGTCATGGTTACGCGACTTGACCCCAACACTTTCATAAAAGAAGTATCATGGTTTAATAAGACGAGTAGGCTCAAGATTAGGGTGTGATACACAGGACTAGGTCATGGTAATGTGCCTTGACCGGTTTATGTCGAAGCTAAGGTCGTGGTTACGCACCTTAGTTAAGACTAATCAAAGTTCAAACAATATCAATTGAATCATAGGCATAACCAAATAAACACAATTTTATCCAACATGAACTAATTTACACCAAATATAAGTCAACAAAGCGACCATGCTAGAACCACAGGACTAGAGGGTGCCTAATACCTTCCCCCCGGTCGTCAGAATTCCTTATCCGGTCTTCTTGTTTTCACGGACCAATAACTAAGGAGTCATACCATCCTTTTTTATTAAGGATTCAAATAAAAGGTGATTTGGAACACCAAACTCAATTCTAAGTGGTAACCCCCATTAAATAAATAATCTCTTTTACAAGCGTCACTTCAAAAAACAAAAAAAAAATTAAACCTTTAATGGAGTTAAAAAGGGGCATGACAATGAGGATTAGGAATCAGAGACTTAAGAATATTTGCCAGGGCCTCTTTGGAAATGGATGTAGAGTTTTGACATAGAAAATCAAATGACCGGATATCCTTGGCGTTGCAAAGACCCTTATCTCACTCAGGCTGGAAAGAATGGACCCTAACCACGGTAATGACAATTCATAGTGCTCTTAGAAGGTTTCATCTGATCACATATACTTTTATGGACAATATGATCCAGTGAAGAAGAATTATAGAAGACAAATATGAGATCCAAGGAGGTGGACGGTCGATCACATTACTATGACGTATGTGGAGGTCTCTGGAGGGACGTTATAGACATGGGATTAAACAAGGACATCATTTCACAATAGGCAATGATGATAGAATCAAAATCTAAAGACAGAGGAGCAGTGATGATCCTTCTTTTCCTGCCATTTGCAGCATTCTGTCTGTTAAGACAGTCCAATATTTAAATACTATTGATCCTTTTTTGGTAGTAAAAAAAAAAATATTTAATATTGATTTCATCAGGGAATTTGATGTAAGGATTTGATTGGACTTTGTAATACACCAACCAAATTGTATACATTCATAATTACAGTAAAATCTTGAGGGAATAATCTGCTCCTGAGTTGAATACTCCCTTTTTATACTAGTTGGAGGTTTTCCCACTTAGCTACTGTATAAAAGTTGATCCTCAAACCAAAAGGAGAAAGGTAAATGCAATCTCACCCTACATCTCGTTCCTCCTCCAGTCCGCTTTATGGTTAAGAGCGGCATATTGAAATGGCTTTGTGAGTGGATCTCCTTTTTTTTATCAGTGTGAGAGGAATCATTTTTTACATATCATATAATAAAAATGGTGACAGCAGAAAGTAATGGTACAGTACCAGGTTGCCTAATATCCCAACCCTTTTACTAGTCCAACTTCCAGTCAAGAATGTTAGACGAGACTCCCTCCGTTTCAATTTGTTTGTCCTACTTTCCTTTTTATTCCGTTTCAAAAAGAATGCCTCTTTCCCTTTTTGGCAAATTTTTAATTACAACTTTCCACATGCGTTTTTTAAGACCACAAGATTAAAGAACATTTTGGTACATTCTACATATCTTAAATTTAAGACCACAAGATTCAAAAGTCCTTTTACTTTCTTAAAGACTTAAACTCCATGCCAAATCAAAACTAGACAAACACATTGAAATGGAGGAAGAGTATATATAAGGTGTCCATTCTTTATTGAATTCGAGAACCAGGTTCAATCCATTTTCTAATTCGTTCAGTCAATTTAATGATCAAACACTGAAGCAGCAATACTAAATGCAAACCTTAGAGACAAGCCGAATAGATCTTCTGGGAAGATTTTGTAGACGCGTTGCACTTCTCAAAATTCTCCCATCATTACAATGATGAACATTATCAGATTCACCGTCATGCCTCTTTCTCTTCTTCCCTCCATGGGATAATTGCTCCGTCTGCTTCTTCAAAAGCTCTCTGCAAGTGTACAAGTCCAGAAAACAAATTTTCATCCTTGTGTCGTCAGATTCTATAATTCACAGCATCTTAATTCAGGAAGATAGATTACTTAGAAGTTTCTGTTCTGTCGGCATGGTCGGCCCTTGCCTGTAAAATGAAAGACATCATGATGTTAACTTGTTTCAGATTTTCATGAAAGAAACAAAATATATAAATTATAATGAGACAATCACGAAAACAAATTTCTACATGCTTAGTGATCATCTCTTATTACATGCAAAGAAAAAGAGGATAAATATAAAAAGTAGGCAAACTGAGAAATGGAAGAGCTGTAAAATATGCAACTTCCACTTAATCGAGCCAATACTGCTCGAAAATAACGGTCACACAAACATCAAAATAGAACTAATTCAAATTTGATCAAAACCAATAAACCCACATTCACTCCCAAATCCCAATTATCTAATTCCTTTCCATCCAAGGCACCACTGCTGCAACAGCAGTGTGATATACTGTCACTGTAACAAACCACAAATGCAGCTACCATATCCACCTCCGGCGTCACAGCCACCTCTGTGGCCACCACCGTTTCACCTTTGTGTCTCTCACCTCTAGACCCTCCACCGCCCAAATGGCGTCCCTCACCGATACCACCACCACTGGTTCCGCACAACTGATATACGATCAATGTTTGGGCTGTTCATCCTCGTGATCACATCCCTCGCAGCTTGCGCAGTCCTGAAGGTAATACAGCCAAAACCCATAGATCTACCGGTATGGTGGTCATCAGTGATCCTTGATTAGAGTATTTCATTAATCTGAGCAAAAGTCTTCGCAATGGTTTGACTAGTGGTAGCCCATGCGAGCCCACAGACACCTGTACTAGGGTGGGGTTGGGGAAGGGGGGGAGGGAGCAGAAAAAGGAGGAGAAATCCAAATAGAGTAAGGAGAGCTGCTTAGAACGCACAAACTATTCCAATATTTAATATCATTTTCACAAATTACCAGACCAGTAATATGCTTATCAAAGTGGATATTACCCTACTAATGAATGTCATGTCACAAGCTAAGAAACATCTCCACAAAAACAAAAAGAAGAACTAGCCTTGAATAAAGCTGGTACACTCAGATTTCTAACATGTTGACAATACACATACGTGTAATGAGGAAACTATATAAAACATAAGAATATCATTTACATAATCTTCAAAAGTTAAAGTTTAATCATTCATAGAGTCGAAACTATATTTCAGACTGGTTGGTCATCCCACTGCTTAAAAAATATAGACAAGGAATGACAGCTACATAGAATCACATTTGCAAAGCTATAACCTAGATAAGCTACAATAGCAAAATGCACCAGATTATGCTAAAATATATTACCCCACCAGCAGCAGATGAAGGAGTGTCGTCCAGGAAAATGACACAGGTATCCTCACTAGAATGGGGTAGACTTCTGAGGCTCTCTGCTGCATCAATCAAATGTCTAAGGCAATCTTTTCCAGAAGAAGAATATGATGAATGTTGATGATGACTGCCGATATCTGTAGCCTCTATCTCAGTAAAATCAGTTTCTGAAGAGATATGAGATAGCACTATAAGCTTCTCTGGGACACAACTTCTCTGCCTTTCAGAATTGAGACAACTTACATCTAGCCTCGTATTCTGATTTTCATTTTTATTATGTTTTAGCTCTGGCACATCTGCAGGTGAACTGATAGCTACTTTCTCCAACGATGCATGAAAAGATTTACATAGCCTAGCATCTAAGACCTCTGTAGTGCTTTCTGGGTTATAAGCCTCGACATTGACAGTTCTATTAATAGCCACTGATTTTTTTGAAGCTTGAAAGGTATTCAGACCCACACATGTTATCTCTTCCTCTCCCATAAAAGTATTTACATCAGTGATATTCATGTTCTGTACACCACAAATGGTTCTAAATGAAGATGGACTTCCCTTTTTTCTTTCTGAATGTGTTAAAGTTTCTACAGAACCATCACATGATTTTGTCGTTGCTGAAAATCCCAAAGACGCATCGTTTGTATTTTCTGTATGACATACAACATCAACAGTACTACATAAACTTGCGGAAGAAACAGTTTGTGCATGGCTGCTGTTAAATCTAGTGTCTGAATCTGTTTTCCAGAGAAATGAACTTGTCATTGGTCTGTTATTTCCTAGGTATTGAATCTCCTGACAGAAACTTTGAAATTTGTGATTCTGCAGATTGTGACATACACACACCTTCTTTTCCAATCTTTTAAAAGTGTCTGTTGGGCATGAATTCAAGTCAACATAAAGGTTGATTCCATCTTCTGATGAGACAGAAAACTCAAAAGAAGGTACATGCATTGACTTAACATCAGAAGTAAATGCATTCTTGGAAAAACTTGTTTGTGGACAGTCAAGTCCTTGATTGAAACCTTTCTCATCACTCTGAGCGATGAATCTTGAAAACAATATCTCTCCGGTTGCGCTCTTCACACCAGAAGAATTTAGAATGTTGTACTCTTTGCCTTTAGAAGTCTCTGTATCTGCTATCTGCATCAAGAAAAACTTGTATTTCAGAGATCAACCCAGGGCATCTAAGCACTTGATGTAATAACATACAAACCTTATCAAGTAATTTGGAGATGATCCTGCCACGATACAAATTCATAATGAACTCATCATCATGTATCATACGTTCAATAACTCTTAAGTTTCACATTCACTCATCACAAAAGTAAGATTGTCTATCATCAACCTAAAGCCAACATTTACCTTGAAGTAATTGACCAGGGAATTCACGAGATTGGGTTTTGTCTTATGAGGAGACAAACCATACTTCTTGCACAGTTCTTGAAGTGTTTTCTTGCGTAGGCTGTAAATGGAATTTCCATTGTCCTTTGTCTTCATCTCTTTGAAGGAAAAACTCTCTGCTCCCTGCATCAAGACAAACTGATACTTCAGTGATCAATCCAGGCAACCTAAGAAGGTCGTGTCACAACCAAGAAACTTAAATCAGACATTTTCTAGATGATCGTATCAACAATACAATTCACAATGAATTCAGTTTCATGAATGAGATATTCAGTCTCACCCAAATATTCACTTATATTCGCCAAAAAATAATGTTTTCCTTAACATCTACCTTGACATAAGTGATCAAAGAATTTACAAGATTAGGCTTTGTCTTATAAGGAGATAAACCGTGTTTCCTGCACAAATCCTGAAGCTCTTTCTTAGGCAGCCTGTTTATGGAATTTCCATTGTCCTTTGTCTTCATCTCTTTAAATAAAAGCTCATCTGCTCCCTGCAGCAAGATGAACTTGTATTTGAGTGGTCAATCCAAGTTGGCTAAGCCGGTTACAAACAATCAAGAAACTTGAATAAGGCATTTTCAAGATGATCACATCAAGAATACACTTTCCTGATGAATTCATTTTCATTTATCAGATATTTAATCTCACCAAAATATTCACTTTTATTCTCTACAAAAATAAGATTGTTTACGACATTTACCTTTATGTAAGGGACCAAAGAACTCACAAGATTGGGTTTTGTCTTATAAGGAGATAACCCGTGTTTCCTGCACAAGTCCTGAAGTTTTTTCTTGGGTAGACCCGGTAGGCTGCAAATAACATTTCCATTGTCCTTCGTTTTCATTTCTCTGAATGAAAATATATAAGCATCATGCAGTTGTCCATAGTTTCCTTTATGTTTCTTGAAATGAAAACTACAGATTAATAAAGTAAACATAATCTAGAAAACTAGAAGCTCTTTCTGCCATAGGTTGTGAAACAAATTCTCAAACTCTGTGAGTCTGTGTATCCTTTTCCCTGAACTGGAAGAGTGATTATCTCACAAAAAATAAATTTCAAGAGATAAGGGAGATCCAGATGAAATATCAATGTATTTAAACCAAACAAAAAGAACAGTTTTTTACTTGATTTGAACATGCGTAATGTGTAACACCTTTTCAGCTATTGCATTTTAAGCATCCTCCTGGGAGTATGAGTACAAGTGTTATTTGATTATAGCTGGTATTTGAATGTATCACAGCATAAAGTAGACAAAGTTCATTCTATTAGTAAATTCTAACTTTAATGGTGATAATGTTACCAGTTCAGCATATAAAGCTCAGATGCTGAACTGCACAGAGTTACCAAAGCAAAAGGGCAGCTGGAAACTTTAACAAGTAATAGGGGGATTAACTCTTTCGGTACAATAACACGTGTTACGGGGATGATTTGGCATAAGATCTGCATAAGAATCTAGAAAGAGAAAGGTCCAATGCACAAAGTTTCTCTCAGATCTCCTTTTTCTCATGCAAATGTACCAACATCACATCCTTGGCAGAAATCGAAATATACTTCTAAGTGAAACTTCCTCAGATCCTTGAGCTTATCCTGTTATCAATCGCTCATTTAAGAGACTTACCAGGGTGAAAAATGAATCATATAACTCCAGTTGAATCTCTAAAACTCACAGTAAATGTGCCAATGTGACTACTTCCATTTAAGGAAAATATAGGAATAGCCAACGCAGTTTATGGTTTCTTTTTAACAAGGACAAGCAAACACATCTAAAAGTAGCTAACAAATCACCTCAGAGATCAACACAGCTTTTGTTACAGTTAGAAAATATTATGCTCCACTAAGGAAATAGAAGTTTCTAATTTTTTATCAATCTTCAATCCCTTCAAATAGCTGAGATCGCAATATACACTCAAAACAAGTTACCAGTTTCTTGTATATATATATACACACACACACACTCAAAATCAAAAACTAAGTCCAACAGCCTTTTTAAACTAGACATAAATTTTGACACTTTATTCACCCATGTTGTACTAGAGACACCAAATAAAGTGAATGCTCGGCATTTTAAAAATCCCTAAAGAACAAGAAGCGTCAAAACATACACAAGCTTTGTGTTCGTTACACTTTCACTTTCCTAACCTTCTCTCCTAGACTTTTCCGTGTCAAATGCAAACAGGTAGAGCACCCACCACATAATTTTAAAGTTCACAATTGTAAGGAAGTAATGCCTTTAGTAACATGACTAATGTGAATAGTTTCACTAAGTGGTGACATAATTTACCAATACAACCACCTGTACATGAGAAATCAAAAAGAGCAAACCTTATCCACACCCTTCTTTACAAAGTCTTATCATATCATTTCTCCTAATTAAAAATTTAAAAAAAATTATGAAGTAAGGGAATTTCATTAAATTGCATCAAGAAGACACGTACAAAAATTACAACAAAAAGGGAACGTCTTCTCCTAGAGCAAAAAAAGAAATCAATTTTCAAAACAATTACATAGCACCATTCGCTACTGGACTTCTAACCAGAATACATTAAACAATCAGTTGAACATTCAATTTGAAAGACTGGCTTTTTTCAATCTTTTAAGTAGATAAACACTACCAAGGTTCAATTACCATTAGGTAAGAGAAGACTTCCAGCCTGGGAAAGTCTGTGGTTACGATAATAGGCTTTGTAATCCTTTCTAAGAGGACAGCAACTTTTTTTCATTTACATGAAAAATTGCAATTACAGTTGAGGGAAGTTTTATTTTTTACCTTTGCTAACCATTGAGTAATGGTATAATTTAAAAGCAGTTGAACAAGTGTCATATACCAAGAAGCCAAAAACAGTTCAGATTTTGTCGTTCACTTCAATCAAAAAAAGCCACCATACTTTAGTTCTAATTTAGCAGATCAACATCCAAAAATAAGGCAAGTAAATCAACGGGTTAATTTCTCATATGATCACTCAACTAATAATTATTACCTCAAAAAGTCACCTTTCTTCTTGATTCCAACTTATTTTAACAAAGAAAGTTACTTTCTGAGATAATAACTATTAGTTGAGTGACCGTCTAAGAAATCAACGCATACATCAACTATTAACAAAGAGAAAAAGACAAATGTTTTCCTATTCAAAATTCAAATCACCGAAAGCGACAAAACTTTCACCCGCCCACATATAGATGTTACTTCTCAGAAAATGTAAGTATCCAAAGTGGATTAATTATACAACTCTTTTTTCATTTACATGAAACATTGCAACTACAGTTAAGGGAAATTTTTAACTTTTTTACCTTTGCTAACCATCAGGCTTTATGGCATAGTTTAAATAATCAGCTGAACAAGTACAAATACCAAGAAGCCAAAAAGTTCAGATTTGGTAGTTGAAGCCACCATGCTCTAGTTCTAATTTAGCAAAGCAACAACCGATAATAAGGCAAGTAAATTAAACAGTTAATTTCTCATATAGCACTCAACTATAGTTACTTATCTTATAAAACCATCTTCCTTCTAGATTCCTATTGTTGTAAACAAAGAAAGTAACTTTCTAAAATGATAAATGTAAAAACATGTTACCTACACCTAACTCAACCCAAAAACTAACTCTTGAGGATAGAATTGTCCAAGTCCATATAAGCAGACCACTCGTCCATTCACCAACCAATGTAGGAATTTTAACCACTCTAACAATACTCGTAAATTAACTATCCTAATTCAAATCCCTGAAAGCGCCAAAACTTAAATCTACACAAGGTTAACACAAAGTTCTTCCATAAACTAGGCATTTTGAGCTTACATCTTCATATATACGACCGTACAATGAGTTTTTAAAAGAACAAAACGAAAAAACCTTTTCTCCGGAATTAGCAAAACAGGAAATACAAAGAGATTGGATTTCTTACCTTGTTCTAGTATCAAAGAAGCTAGCAGTAAACTCCGATTTTTAAGAGATGAGAAGGTTCTAGAAAATGGAGTTTGAAGCAGATGAAGAGGTGAAGGTTGAGCTATGGCGAAGAATGACGAACTCTGGGTAGTTGGGGAGTAGTAATTTAGGGTGATTTGTAGAGTAGACTAGACCCGGGACCTCCGGATTAGAATGTAAAAGTAAAACCCTGTCAAGTTTGAAAATTGCACTTGCAATATTTTCAAACTACCATTAATTTCAAATAATAATTGTCGTTTTAATTTGTTTTGTCTTATTTTTATTTTCAATTTGTTTTACTAATAAATATAGTATTTTTTAACTTGATTTTAGCTGATATCTATGGTTTTCAATTTTATGTATGGACAAGTAAGCACTTAAAAATTTATATAGAATTAAACAGTTAGACACAAGCATCCTACGTGGCATCATACACGTAAGACGATACATCAGACATAAATTTTCATGTAGGATGTCACATAGGACGAATATGTTTGTTTATTCAATTTTGTACAAGTTTAAGTATTTATTCATCTATACCCAAAGTTATAGGATGTCAGTCGAGAGCAAGTTAGCAGGTATCTTTATGTATTGTATATCTTTAAAAATGATGTCACTTTCTATATTTAGTAACTCTTTTACGTCCTTTATTCTAGTCTTTTCATTTTTAAATACTTGTCATTTCTGTTTAAAATAAATTATCTGGAATACTTGTTATTTTTAAAAATCAAGGCATAATTAGTTGTTGATTTCCATCTTTACTTTTAGTTATAAATATGAAAAGATATTAATATGATCCAAAAGATAGAAGAGTAATAAAATGAAGATAATTGTACAAAATAAAATATGACAATAAGAACTTAGACTAACATTTTTAATTGTTATGATTTTCTTTATTAGAGTCAAACTATAAGAACTTAATTAAGATTAACATTTTACGATATATTTTTTCATCTTATTGGTATGTAAAATAATTGTAATTTATAGTACTTTTCGTATAGTTTTTGAATATCTATATTTTTTGTTTAAAATATTAAATTAATGTAATCTAATTTAACTTTGAAAATTAGTCAAATTAATTTTTTTAAAATGAAATATGACAATTAAAAGTGGACGGAGGGAGTAATGTTTACCCTAAGTAATCAGTAATCCCATAAAAGAAACACAAGCTCTACATAGACAAACAAGATTATTCTAATATAAGTTCATGTGTACCTCAATTATATGATTTGTTGAGTTAAAAGTTAGATAAATCGGACTTTTTAAATCTTTTATTCATTCAACATTACACACTTAAATGAATTGTTGGACTTTTTTTCATAATTCAAAATAAATGAATTTTTCAAAGTTAAAGAGAATTATTGGGAAATTTTTTTCCATATTTATCCCTTTCTTTTAACAAGATTTTTAACTACTTCACATTTTCTAGGAAAATAGTTTGAAAATAATCCAAAGGATCATAGCGAAAAGTAAATTTAATTTATAGAAAAATTACATAAATACACATCTTATTTTACCATAATTTCTAAAATTCTCTATCATCTAAATTTTTTTTACAAAAATCCACTCACGGATACATTCCTTGTAACACCCCAGAAAATTTTCGAATTAAGACTCGAACCATCTTTCGTAGTGAGTGAGTTTTTACCAAGGAATTTAAAAATTTTCTAAGTGTTAAGGTCACTAGATATAGCACATTGAGTTCCAAGAAGAACTAGAGAGAATTCATTGAAGTCATTCCTAAGCTCTTCTATGTTTTGGGTCAACTTCAAACGACCATAACTTTCAGTACATGATGAGTTAGGTGGGCTACAAGGTACCCAATGAAAGGTTTTTGAATTATATTTCCAACTCCACTTAGTTTGCTAAGTTTCGAATTTGGATGAGTGAGATATGCTCTTTTGAAGTCAGGCTGTCTAGTTAAGGAAAATTAGCCGAAAATAGTAAGGGGTATTTTGGTCTTTTCCTTACCAAATCAGATTTAATTTGTTTTTAGTAAGGTTTTAAGGGTCTAATCCTATTAGGTTCATTTTTATAATCCTAATATACGCCTAGGGTTTTAGTTGAGAGTTCAAGAAGAGAAAAGAGGAGAGGATCAAAGCATTCGTCGAGAGTCTTGCGTTTTGTTGCGGATTTTCTCCATGGGTTTAATCCCTAAGAGGTATGTAAGTTTCCATAGTGTTGGGTTCGTTCACCCACACGCCAAACATGATTTTCATAATTGAATTCGTCCATAAAGATTAAAAGATTTAAGTTCTTGATAAGTGTTTTTGAGGTTTCATTCTAAAACTTTTTTTTTTGGGGTTTGGATGATTTCTTGATATGAAAGTGAGTGTTTTGAGGGTTGTATTGAGTGGATTAGTGTGTAATTATGTTAATAAATCAAAACCAAGTGATTAGGGAAGAAACTGTTCGAATCTAGGCGAAATAGGGTGAGAAAACGAGCAAAGAAAGTCGTCGGCATTTTCTGGGCTGGGGCCTGGCGCCCCACGCCACTCAGAGCGCCAGGGTCACCTACCCCCACCCCTTCTTCGTCGTTTCGTCCGTTTGAGTTCTTTTGAAAGGTACATTTACTCCCTTTTGATCCTAAACACTCTCAACTACTTCTAAACACCTAGAAATCATTCATAACTTGAATCATAACCTTGAATTCATAATTCAAATTCAAGGTAGAGCTAAGAGTTGGGTCTTAAGAGTTCTTTCGAACATTTTGAGAAAGTCCTTTGAGTGTTTTGAGGAGTCTTCTACAATTTTTAATAACTTGTTTCAAGACTCGAGAAAGTGAATATGAGAATGAGGAGAATGTATTCATGAGTCTACTTTGTCATCATGAGATCTTTCATATCATGAACCATAACTCTTGAATTCATAATTCACATTCAAGAGAGAGTTAAGAGTAGAGTTTAAGGAAGCCTTTGAGTTCAATTGTGAATCCTTTGAGATCCATCATCGATTTGACTTAAGTTTTGAGTAAGTAAGTATGAGAATGAGAAGAGTTGTATACATGAGTTTCTTATTGATATTTTGACCCTTGAGTCGAGTCGTTCATGCCCATAACTTCCGCATGAACCCTATAAGTCGAACAGTCTTGAGATAAGAAGTATCTTTGAGTCCTTCAGTTGAGTAGTTCATGCTCATAATTCCGCATGAACCCTCTGAGTTGAGCATTCTTGAAATGAGTAGTATCATTGAATTTCTTGAGTTCCAAGTATTGAGTTCTATCTATGGTTATTGAAAACCTTATATTGAGTCGTTCACGTCTATAATTCGGCATTAACCATATTTTAAGAAGTCTTTTACAAACGTTTTAACTTTGTTTTAAGACTTAAGCTTTGAGTTGAGTAAAGAGTAAGAGTAAAGTTCATTTCTTCAAAGATTATACAGGAACTAAGTATTCCCAAGAGTTAAAATGTTTTCACATTTGAACAAGAAAGGAAACATCGATTTCCAAGAGAGCCTTTGAGCTAGTTTTTGAGTAATTATCTCAATCACAAAAAGAGTTTTGTTTTTAAAACATATGAGAGTATATTTTGGGAGTAGTATTGAACACCGATATGGGGACGCAAGTTCATAATAACTCAAGTCTCTATAAACCATGTAGCCATCATAGGTAGAAAGGATCATACTTTTTAGATGACTCCTTAGTGATTTTTAACATAGACTAGTGGATCCACTTAGTAAAGGCATTATATATGACGGCAAAATATGGGAGATTTTTGGTAGCATGGACAAGACGATGTATCATCACTTAGGCTCATAGTGGTGGTTGTCGATTAGAGAAACTCCCACGGAGTTATATTGTATTTTTATATACACAGTGAGTATTATTGTATTTTTCAATACATTGAGTTGTTATCTATAGTTTTACAACTTTCCATATACATTGCATCTTTTACTATTGCATTATCCTTGAGTATCATGAGTTGAGTCTTTCGAGTTGAGTATCTTGAGTTGATCTGTGCGTCATTGTGTCGAGTACCTTATTGTTGAGTTTCACTGAGTTGAGAACCGTATTACTGAGTTGAATATCTTATCCTTGAGTACTTTTGAGTTGAGTAAGTTTGAGTAGTTTTGAGTATTCCTTGAGTTGAGTAAGTTTGAAAAGAGTTAAGTATGTTTCCTTTTTATCAAGTTCAAGCTTATGTTATGCTTTAGAATTCCCCTTACATGCTCGTACATTCCACCTACTGAGTCATTTGGCCTGCATCTTTTCATGATGCAGATCCAGGTATTCAGGATCATCAACAGGAGCTTCGTTGATACCACGTGGATTTTAAGTTAGCTATGGTGCGCCTCCTTGCTTCCGAAGGGTTCCACTTTTACTTTCAGCTATATCAGTTGTTTGGAGGTCGTGGGTCTTGTGCCGACTTCCATCTTTGTCATTTAGAGGCTTCATAGATAAACAATAGAGTTTCAGAAGTCTGTTCATTTATTTTGTTAAATGTTTTAAAGAGTTAAGTTGCCTATTTTATGGCGAGTTGAATAATTTATTTTTATTCAGAGTTTTTCATTTGAATAAAAGCTTTGTAATTGAGTTTTATGAATTTTTATTCACCTTTTAAGTTTTGTATGCTTGAGTTAGTCTTCCGCTTGTAGTCAGTCAGGATGAGGGTTCGCTTGGGGACCAGCAATGGTCTTCAAGTGCCAGCCACGTCGAGGGTGTAGACTCGGGTCGTGACAAACTTGGTATCAGAGCACAGAGTTCAAGTCTCCTAGGGTGTCTATGAAGTCGTGTTGATAGGATCTTGTTTATGGTTGTGAGGACCCCACTTCTATAAATGAGGGACTACAAATATTTTAGAAAAGTTTCCCTTCTTTCATACTCTAAATCGTGCAATAGAGCTATGTCATAGAGATTTATTCATACTCGTGCCTTTCTCAGATTCATTCGACTACCCATCATACTAGAGGTGGTTGAAAAGTAAAGTGTAAAGATCCTTATAGATGAGTTGTTCTTAGCAAGAGTCTTGAGAAAGTCATGTGACTCCATAGGGGCTTGAGAGAAGCCTATGAGTGAGTAAGTGTTCAGTTTCAGAGGAATGCACTCATAATTATATGAATCGTGCATTTGAGCTAAAAGCAAGTTGTACTCTTTTTCTTAAGCCTTGTTTCAGCTGAAATCCTTATGAGGAGGTATGTTTAGAGCTTGGGTAATACTTCCACCCCAAAAGGTAGCATGAGTTATGAGATCATGAGCAGTAATAGTGAAAGAGCCTAGAGTTAGAGGAAAGTATGGAGAGGTTTAGTGATCTAAGAAAGGGAGATGGTGTTTTGACAAGCTATGTTACTATAGTCATGTACCTAGTAAGTTAGTAATAAGGAGTTTTCCCTTATGGGTAGACTAAGAAGTGCTGAGTTGTGAAGATTTCATCATATGAGGTAGAGTGTGTTGTAGCTAGAAAAGAGTCTATGATGAAGTGTCATTGTATAGGTGCTGACCAAGTGTAAGTGTTGAATAAAAAAGCAGGAGTATTCATAAAGTGATAGATCTAAGCTAGGCTTATGATTTGTTGAGAGGGTCATAATGTTCATGAGGTTATAGAATTGATCAAGTAATGGGGTATAGCATAGTAGGCGAGCAATCTTATTGATATTCAGGTTTAGTAATGAACATTAAGCTTGAATTTGAGATGAGTTTCATGATCCAAAGAATGGAAACATGAGGCTGATGATGCTAGTCTTGAGATTTGATCTGGTAGACTTAACATAGAGTATGTGAGGAATAGAGATGTTAGCTGCAATAAATATGAGTGGTACAAGTGAGAGACCCTAACCTTTAGATAAGGGCAGTGAAGTGTGGCTAAGTCACAAGAGTAACAATATAATTAAAAAGATGTACACCAGTTAGAAATGATGAAATAGGTCCATAACTTTCAAGCGTCAGCTTTAGACCTAAAGGGGAGATGATAAGACGAGAAATAAAGTCAAGTGTTTGAGAGTAAGATAGTAATGAGTTCCCAAGAGCACGGGAGATATCCTTTCGAAGGTCCTTTTAGTAATGGAGTGGTGTTAGAAAGAAGAGGTTGATGTTCTTATTATGATAATGATGGTGCGATAATTTCATCTAAGGTTATGAATGAGGAGGAAGAGAAGGATGAGGTTTTACTATGAGAAATAGTTAAATGAGAGCCCTTAGTTGGTTCCGAATGAGTTATTTAGTAGGAGTCCACCGAGTTGTTAAAGTACTAAGCTTGAATAACTTAGGTGGTTCTGGATATGAGCCCAATGTGGTGGTAAAGAGTAATAGTTTTGGGTTAAGCTTGAATATAGTGAAAGCGTACCATTAGAATCAGACCTTGGTAAGAGTAACTCAATTCCACCCAGTCCAGTCGCCATTCGAGGACGAATGATCCCAAAGGGGAGATATTGTAACACCCTAGAAAATTTTTGAACTAAGACTCGAACTATCCTTCGTAGTGAGTGAGTTTTTACCAAGGAATTTAAAATTTTTATAAGTGTTAAGGTCACTAGATATAGCACATTGAGTTCCAAGAAGAACTAGAGAGAATTCATTGAAGTCATTCCTAAGCTCTTCTATGTTTTGGGTCAACTTCAAACGACCATAACTTTCAGTACATGATGAGTTAGGTGGGCTACAAGGTACCCAATGAAAGGTTTTTGAATTATATTTCCAACTCCACTTAGTTTGCTAAGTTTCGAATTTGGATGAGTGAGATATGCTCTTTTGAAGTCAGGCTGTCTAGTTAAAGAAAATTAGCCGAAAATAGTAAGGGGTATTTTGGTCTTTTCCTTACCAAATCAGATTTAATTTGTTTTTAGTAAGGTTTTAAGGGTCTAATCCTATTAGGTTTAGTTTTATAATCCTAATATACGCCTAGTATTTTCGTTGAGAGTTCAAGAAGAGAAAAGAGGAGAGGATTAAAGCGTTCGTCAAGAGTCTTGCGTTTTGTTGCGGATTTTCGCCATGGGTTTAATCCCTAAGAGGTATGTAAGTTTCCATAGTGTTGAGTTCGTTCACCCACACGCCAAACATGACTTTCATATTTGAATTTGTCCATAAAGATTAAAAGATTTAAGTTCTTGATAAATGTTTTTGAGGTTTCATTCTAAAACTTGTTTTGTTGGGGTTTTGATGATTTCTTGAGATGAAAGTGAGTGTTTTGAGGGTTGTATTGAGTGGATTAGTGTGTAATTATGTTAATAAATCGAATCCAAGTGATTGGGGAAGAAACCGTTCGAATCTAGGCGAAATAAGGTGAGCTTGGGGACCAGCAATGGTCTTCGAGTGCCGGCCACGTTCAGGGTGTAGACTCGGGCCGTGACATTCCTATCCCCTCTTGGATACATCTCTCCCCTCTCGGATACATTCCTCCCGTTAAGTAACGTAACATTCGCAATTCGTGAGTTATGTATCCGCAACAGTGGCAGAGCCATGATTTTCGATAAGAGGGTTCAAAATCTAAAAAAATAGAGACACGAAATAGCCGAAGGGGGTTCGACATCTACTACATATACCTAAAAAGTTATTTTAACCATGTATAAATTATATAATTTTCCGCCGAATGGGGTTCGGATGAACCCCCTAATAGTAAGGTGGCTCCGCCACTGATCCACAGGTTTCCTAATATATCCAATATCCTATAAATTTAAGAAATTTTTGTAATTTGAAAAAAGAATAGAGATAGGATGTAATTTAGCTCTTAAAACTATGAGATTTATGTAATTTTTACTTAATTTATATCCTTAAATATTTTTCTCAAGGAATGTGTCATATAGCCCAACAATTCACTTAATGAACTAGAGGGAATAATTTTTAACAGCAAACTGAAAAAAAATAATTAATTAGTTTGTAAATTGACAATTATTACAAAAAAAAAAAAACCGCTTCGATTTTACAATTTTTTTGTACCCACATTGTACAATCAACTCTTTCTTATTTCTTACTCCCTTGTTACTTTCTTTCTTGCTTAGTTCATTATTTTCTCATTGATTTGTTAGTGTAGTTACTCTAATATCGAAGGTGTGTTTATCTAAATGTAGTAATATTAGGTCCAATTTATGACACCACAATATATTATATTAGAGTAATCACACTAGCATTGCTATGATGGTGGTGGTGCGCTCAAGATAGACTCACCTTCGATATAATACTCTCAAATGAGGTATACCATATATGTTAAGTCATATATGACGAGCTTGATCGAAAAATCACCTAGTGAATTTTGATCCTAAGACCTTATTTTGGAGCTTCACAAGCTCAACCACTCCAATCTGTCTGGAGTCAACTTAGATAAATGGGGAAAATAGCCTTTTTATAAATGGATGAGCCTTTTTTCATGTGGAAAAGGCATAAATAAGCCAAACTTTTAACATATGACATAGATGAGCTTTCTCAAAATCTGATGGCACTGCGGATTTTAACTTTTAACTACATCTCCCAAAGCCTTAGACAAACAATCAAGCACATTGTGATCAGGGGAGGAGCTACAACATACTTGGACACCCTTCATTGAAAATTTATACCGTATATATTAGTAAAATAATACGTTAAAGGGTTAAATAGCATATTTTGGACACGCTCAATACAACACGGTGTTGTAGCCTAGTGGTTTGTGACTTTCAACATTTTAAGCCTTTTTTTCTTATTCACATTTTGAAAAGCGCAAATGTTATTGTAATTCTTCAATCCGTTCGTGAAATTCTTGGCTCCGCTATTGATTGTGATAAGTTTATTTCCATGCAACCACATTTTAAATCAAAGCTTACGCTTATATTTAATTATATTCTAATGAATTTTCAACAATTAGTATACTGTTGGAAGAGGCAAAATCTGCAGCCGTTGGTGTCAACGTATAATATTAAGCACAGTATGAGGCCAGCGTAATTGGTTGATGTGGTACACAAATATTTATAATAAAGTAAACTAGTATAATAAGAAAATTAATTTTATTAATAATAATCAAAATTCTAATATTTATTTATACAAGTTTGGAATGTCATTCATAAAATCAAAGACATCTTTATCCCATAATAATTCATCAAGATCATTGGGAAAGGAATCTGGAATGTCGTATTCTGAAAGTGGTACAGAGTACCAATTGTTACCCATTTGATCAAGATCCTTTGAATTCTTCTTCTTGCTCTCCTTTTTGTAGTCAAGCCAACTAGTTGATGGATTGAATTTTTGACCGTTCTTCACAATTTGTTTTATGCTTATTTTTTTTCTTGATCTTCTTGGAATTGACGTACAAAAGAATATTGAATGTTCAACAATAACTTCATCTTTTTTGACCTTCAACACCTTACGTTGTTTTCTTTGAATATTTTTTTGATACTTCGCCATGAATAAACTGAATAGAATATTAGAACTTCTCTCTAACTAATAAATTTTCAATAATATGATTTGTGGTCTATTAGGACCTTTATATAAACAAGGTAACCCTAATATTAGATGGAAAAAGATTTTGATATTTTATTAATTTGGAAACCCAAAGTCCTTTTGACATAGGAAAAAAAGAAGAACCGGGAAAACTTTTTTATTTAATACGACAATTCTTATAAGATTATTAAATTAGGTAACATTAAATTTGGAAATAATTAGGAAACTAAATAAAAGTTAATTAAGATACCGACTTGGATAACCCTAACTTCTAATGAATGGTACAATTACCTACCTTAAATAAAAAGATGAAGTCGGATCCTAAATGATTTCTACTTAAAACTCTGTGCATCACTATTATTATTTTATATTTTATTTTTTAAACAAAATTGAATTTTGGAGATCAATTTTTTTTTTTAGCGTCAGAAACAAAACAAAAATGCAAACCTACGTATGAGGTATTTTTTTTTTTTACTTCTAAAAATAGAATTTTCTCGCGAAAAAATATTTTATAAATAAAATAATAAAAAGCATATTCTTAAATAAAAAAGCATTTATAGTGTAGTGCAAGCCTCTAGATGCATTTTAATACCGACCTCTCATTTGAAGTCAATTTTTTTTTTTAATCATTTTTAAGGAAAATTGATCTTGGTAGGTTAATTTTTTAATTTGATTTTCACTAATTTTTAAATGTAGTGCATAATAATGTAGATTATTGAAAAAGACTAATAATTAGCTTGGGAATGTCATGCAGTAAGTAATAACTCAAACACTTCCAATTGGTAATCGTTAATGAAAAATGATCAACAATGGAGAAATATTACTTATCATATCATTTATATCAAATTAATAAAGTTGATCATATCAATTAAACATTAAAGTAAAAAGATATACTCACAAAAATACAGGTGAAAATTATTTTCACCATTGAATATTATTAGAATTTATATTTTGTTTTTTTTATTATGATTTTGAATTGTTGAGGTTAATGTTCTTTTTCATAAGAGTAATTTGAATAAAAAGTTGGGGAGAGAAAAACAACTGAAAAATGGGTTAAGAATTTTATTTCATGAAGGCATAGATTATGTTAATATAAATCTAAGTTATTGGTATAAAAAATGGATAAAGACCAAACCTAATGATTTTTTGAATATGTGTTTACTATTTGATACCATCAAAATATATATATACTCTGATGGTATCAAAGAGGAATAAGTAGTGCTTCAGTGAAAACACTATTTAGTTACTCCTTGACACCATTAGAATATATGTATACTCTGATGGCTTCAAGGAGGAAGAGATAATGTTTCAGTGAAAATATTGCTCAATTACTGCTTGATACTATCAGGCTATCAACAGTAGTTCGGTGAATAAAACAAAGGGGACAATCAGGTAAATAGTTTGGTTGTGGTTTCAATCTGGATAAATATATTGAATTGAGTCCGATTTAGAAAAAAATATAAATAGAGAGAGAGATGCCAATGAGGTGGGCGGATGCGAGGCGGGACAAATTTAAGATTGTGCGGAGCAGGTTGAAGTGAATTTTTTAAAACTAATGTGGGGCGGGGAGAGTTGCGGGTATATGTGATTTTATGTGTGTTTAAACTTAATTTTAATTTTTCACATGTTATAAGAGTAATAGAGCATTATTTATTAAGATAATTTCTTTAAAGCTACTAAAATATTCAAGATAGTAAATGAAAATAGTTCAATAAAAAATAATACAACTTCTTCATGTTTCCCAATTGACCTCTAAAAGAAAAATTAAGTCATTATCTGTTAAAATAATACAACTTGATGAAAATTAATTTTATTTTTAGTAACTCAACTAGAAAAAGAAAATTTTAAAACATTATGCGGGACGGGATGGGGCGAGTTGAAAATGAAAAAAAGTTGATATGTGCGGCAAAGCGAATTAAAAATTTTGTGAGTTAAGCTCAATCTGCCCCGCTTATACCCCGCACCGCCCCATTATCATCCCTAGTGTGCCAAGAATGTTGGGCTTGACCTCACCTTATTAATCTGTTAGTTACTTATTGGAATACATTTGAGACTAAAAAAGGGAGAAACTTACGTAAATTTGATTAGTTTATGAGTGAATTACTTAGATACACTCTATATTGTAATATTATGTATTATACCGGATTTTGGTGCATCAAGATAACTTCAGATACATCTAGATACATATATCTCGAGATAAATGAGGTTAAAGTTAGGTGTAATTTGTTCTAGATACACTGTATTCAAATGGATTCACATGTATCTCGATATATAATAAACCACTTCCCTCCCATCTCGCTCGCCACTTTCTTGTTAATCTAGCACCCAGATATATGCGAATCACACTAGATACATACAAATACATGCATCTAGTGTTTATCTAGTGTAATTCACATGTATCTGGGATACATAACAAATCTCGCTTGCCTCCCTCCCCATCTTGCTTGTCTCTGATAGCAAAAATTCATGTATCGATGTGTATCTTCCTCAATATATAATAGACAACTCTAAATTAGTGATAGAATACATAATATTTTGAAAGTATAGATAATAATAATAATAATAATATATATGGTAATAGAGTATGTCTACTTATGTGGTTTAAAGGGAGAAGTTCGTAAATAGCATTATTTTAATAGAATTGCAGAAAATAATGGGATTTTGTTTAGTTAAGAAACATAGCAACATTTTGATTTCAAAAGCAGAATACATTGTATTTGTGTATAAAATTTATAAGTATATTCGTGTATAAACAATATCTCTATATCAATACATTATATTTATACATATAATAATAGTGAAATAATAAAATACAATGCAATAATATGATTAGGGGTCGTTTGGTAGAATGTAATAGGAAAAATAATGCATGCATTAGCCTTGTCTATTAGTAGTACCATGTTTGGTACTCTTTTCTAATCTATCTTGCATTAGTTATATACTCTATTGTGTGTTAGAGTGTGTATTGCTAATACCATGGATTTCTAAGTATTAGCAATGCATTGATTTTAAACTTTTAATGCATGCATTAGCATGATTAAAGACCCTATTGCTCCTCAAAACCTCTTTTTATATCTTTTGTAAATAATTTTTTTATACAATGCATGCTATTTTTAATGCATCAAACCAAACAATGCATTAAAAATAATTTATGTATAATTAATACAAGCATAACTAATACATACATTGCTAATGCAAGCATTACTAATACACTTTATTTAGCATTATTCTTATACACTCTACCAAGTGATCTTGAAATTCACATAATTATTTCAAAAATAAAAACTTGGCCGAACTGGTTTTTTTAATAAATACATGACAAATCCATCTCATTATACATCATGCATATCTCAAAAGTTAAAGATTAATCCTTAAAATTTTGACACTTCATTCTTAAATAGAAGTATTAAAACTTCACTCTAACAAATATGTAATAATATGATTAGTGGTCTTGAAATCTTTTTTACGAATATAATAATCTTTATATTAGACGGAGAGAGATTTTTAATGTTTCATTAATTTAGAAGTCGATATTCTTTTGGCATAGTAAATAAAGGACGTGGTAGATTTTTTTTAAAGGGTGATACTCGTTTTCACCCCAATTTTTTGATTTCCTCAACTTTGAAAATAATCAAACTTTTCTTTTATTTTAATTAATTTTTTTAAATTCCTAATATATCCTTTCATTATCAACTTCTTTTACTTCTTTAAAAATCAAGATATTTTTATTTTTTTGAATTTATGTTACAAATTTTTCATAAAAGGATAAACATTATCTTTTCGATGAAAAAGGTGAGAAACACTAATTAAGTATATAAGGTAATGATGTTTGAAGTAAATTAGTATAACAAGAAACTTAATTTTATTAATTATTTAGTAATCAAAATTCTAATAATTATTTATTTATACAAGTCTGGAATATGATTAGAAAAATTAAAGACATCTTTATCCCATAATAATTCATCAAGATCATTAGGAATGTTATCTGACCGTTCTTTCACAATATTTTTTATGCTTACTTTTGTCCTTGATCTTTTTGGAATTGATGTACACAAGAATATTGAATGTCCAACAATAGCTTCGTCTTTTTTAACCTTTAATACTTTACGTTGTTTTTTTTGAGATTCTTTTTTATACTTCGTCATGAATAAACTGAATAGAATATTAAAACTTCTCTCTAGCTAATAAATTTTTCGATCAGTGGTCTATTTGGACCCTTTTTTATAAATATAATAATCCTAATATTAGATGGAGAAAGATTTTGATATATCATTAATTTAGAAACCTAAATCTTTTTTTACATAGGAAAAGAAAAAGTGGGACTTGATTTGGAAAAAAAATATATACTAATATTAGGTAACATATTAAAATTAGAAACTGGACGGTTATAGGGAGTGAGGTGGCGAATTCTCCTTCAGCCTCCATCTTCGACGATTGCGCCGGCGCCGGCGGCATCTTAGCCACTCCTTCCGGCGAAAATCCTTGTTTCATCTATAGCTTTTTACACTGAAATTACTCATTTGGAGTATCAATTGTTTTTTTTTTTTTTTTGCACAAAGATGAGATTTTCGATGATTCCCAATATCGGTTGGTTTGGTTCAGTTTTTAGTTTTTATCGATTTTCGATTTTCAGATACAGTAAATTAATAAGATATTTTGTTTTTTTAATATTCGATATTTTGGCCTTTTAGTGGTTCGTTTTCGGTTTAATCAATAAGAAAATGCTTATAAAAATTTATGACTTCTGCAACAATTTGACGCGATAAGATAATAATGTAACGTTATAAATGCTTATAAAAAATAATAATAATAACTAACATGAAAAGAATTATACAAATGTAACACAAAGAGAATTAAGAAAAATAGGGTTTTTACTTTAGATTTTGACATTTTGTATAATGTGAAGTTGTGAATTCAAAGACACTGTAAAATAAAAATTAAAAACTAAAGGGCAACGACAGTAACTAATAATATTGAGTTGTCACTAAGACATGTTTCAATTATTGCCAAGTCAAGTGTTTAAATTTATTTGAAATGATCTTCTTATGTCTTAAGCTTCAAAACTTACCACTATATCATCATTTTTGGAAGAGTGTGGCTACCTAAATGCTCTCGCTATTTGGTTCTTTTTACTTGTCAAATTATAACTTTTTACATGTCTTTTTTTACTTGTCATTTTAGACAAATCAAGAAAATATAATATATATATTTTTTACTTATTATATACCTTCAATTTATTTAGAAAGTTAATGTTTGAAAAATAGAGAACCTTTTTAATGAGTAATTGATTTTGGAATTCTATCAATTAATAGAGCTAACATGGTAAACTCACTATGTCAATTATTATTTTCTTAATAGGTGTGCCTAGTAAAAAATGAATAAGTAAATAGGGACAGAGAGAATAGTTCAATTGGTTGGCTAACTCCCACATTATTGTTGAGGATTCGATTTCCTACCTATTCTTACCCTATTTAAAAAAAAAAAAAAAAATTTTTAGAAACAATATCATATTTAGACAAACTCGATTCTGAGTCTATATACTAAGTAGCAACTGAATTTGAACTAAATTAATATTCCTTCCCTCTTAAACGATCAGTTGTAATTTCTTTTTATGTGTTCCTTAAGAAATATTAATTAGGAGTTTTTCTTTTAAATTATTATTATTATTATTATTATTATTATTATTATTATTATTATTTACCCTTATTTATGTCTTAAGATATTATTTCTATTTATTAGATATTTATTCTACTGAGGTGTTTGAAATAATAAAAAATATTTACTATTAAGGATAAAATGATTTTTTAAAAATTAATTATGTCTTGAACTTCCAAAATGATATAAAATTTCAAACACCTATATTTTAAAAGGTTACGATAAATAATTTGAGACAGAGGGCTTATAGTGTAATAGCATGTGAGGTGAACATTTCAAGGTTAACACCATGGCTTAGGGAGGAAGTAAGCGTGGGATTTAACTTAAATAGAGTACTTTTGAGTTCTTGCAATAATTTAAAAAAAGAGGGGAAGTCACTATAATTAATTGAAAAGGGCCGGAGATGTTAAAAAATAAAATTAAATGAAAAAAGACACATTATCGTAATTTTAAATTGCCTATAGCTAAACAATCTAAATCTCACGCTTTCATATCGTGATATGGTATCGCATGGTCAAACGCCTACTAAAGATGCTAGATCAAGCAAGAACCTCTTAATTAGTGGAATTGGCCTTTCTGACCAACAAGGGTTATTCATCTTTAATTAGAGGTCTTAGGTTCAAGTCCCCTTGAATATAAAACCATTTTTGTTAGGAAACATTTTACCTCCATTTATGAGACTTTTTAATGCGAATTCGAATTTAATCGGGCTCCAATGCAGATACCATAAAAAAAGATAGAAATTAAAAGAATAAAAATCTACTTATATTATTCCTTTTTATTTAGGGATTAAAGTTGACTTTGACTATTGATTGCTTCGATAGAAACATTTTGCTAGGTTTTGTCATTTCACATGCATGTTTACGATCCAAGGAATTAATCTTACTTTTTATTATACAAATTGGTAAATTAAGAAAAGGTTTCAATGATTAGTGATCAAATTTTTAAAGTTGAATTACAAATTATTTTTTTAATGAGGAAAATTTTGATAAATACCGTATTTTTCTTAATGAATCTTACCCGTGCGAATTCAAATTAATAAAATTTTGTACAAAAAATAATTTTACAAAAGAAAAAAAAGAGAAGAATTACAAGTTAACCTCGTACGTTGTAAGACTAGGTAAAATAATGGAACGGGAGTATCAATACATAAAATATAATTATTAATTAAAGTACCAATATTTTGGGAAAACCATTAGATCTCTCTTGAAATTTAAAAACTCATACTATATTTTTAGTACAACTTTATATTATATATAGAATATAACTAACGTATACTAAGTAAGCATTTGGACATGAAATTGATGATATTTGAGAAATATAGTATTTGAAGTTAAGTTGAAAAAAATAAATATATTTAGACATGTTTACTTGAAAAAATATAGAAATTTTATGATTTTTTTTACTTGAAAAACTGCATAGTTATTAGAACCTGTTTTTCAAACTTAAAAATTAACGATAATGTATAGCCAAATAGTTTTTCGAAGGAAAATAAAAGTTGAAAAGGCAAAAAGAAATAATAATTCAAATTCAGGATTAATTCAAAACCCAATTAACAAGTAAGAAATAGTTCATATATAAATTAAACTCTTTATAAAACACTATCACTATATAAGAATTAACAATTTAAATTTCAGGAGTTTTGTTTTGAAATTTAACCTAAATCTATTCTTTGTATCCTTTTTATGAAGTTTTTAATATATATAATATTAGATTCGAGTGAACTCGTAGCTCTATAACACTCTATCGATCCATCCTGGTTAGGCCAAACTCGTCCAAACAATACCTAGTAAACTAAAATGCATCAACAACAACTAACAAATATATAAACAATCTTAGTAATTACAACTTTAAATTTGTGAACAAAAAAAGTCACAAAAATAACACCAAAAATACATATTCTAAAATTGCACAAAATTGGCTCATTGCACAATGTTAAACAAAAACAACTTATCATGAGTATACAAACTCATGTCGTAGAATCAATCCTTGAAATTATTACATCAATATTTGAATGATGAATCATTATTAATCGTAAATAATCATGTATATATAATGTATGATGTTCTTGAGAGACGTCAACCACTTATAAATATCTCGAATGTGGTTGTTTATTTTCAACATAAACAATAATAATACGAACTTTATATTATAAAAAAACATTAAATTAAATTACCAAACCTTATATTAGGCGTAATCACATATTCCATAAAAACAATATCCACCTGTCATGCACCTGTTGTTGCAATATCCACAATGCCTTTTATCAAATGACAAATTCACACATTCACCCCTACAACAAGTCTCCGTAAACGGACATTTCTTCTTGCACGCACCACAATTATGATCATTGTATGATAAATCGATACATTTATTGTTGCAACATGTTGTGTTTGTACCACCTATTTCAAGAGTGGTACATATTTCGTTGTCCTTGTGGCAGTGATCGGCTGCTCTAGGGTTTTTCGGCTTTTGTTGTTCTGCAAGAAAACGACTTGCTACTACTTTTCTCTTCAACGGGGGCAATGTGGGAATCGGTGCTTTTTTGGGCCCCGTATTTTCGAGAGTATTGGTGGTGATGGTGGTGATGATAGTTATGGCGAACGCCATAGTGATGGCGAGGGATATTAAGATTTTCATCACCTTCATCTTATGGAGAAGGTGAAATGTACGTTGAGGTGCTCGATTTCGTTATTTTTGTTTGAGGGGTATGGGAAAGGGAAAGAAGAATGAAATGTTTGAGAGAATTGATGAAGGGGTACTTATATAGACATACTCCCTAGCTACCAACTCATTTTATATTGAAATATTCAATAATAAGTAGTTATACAATTAAATATATATATATATAGAGATAGGAAACAATCTTTTTACCGCACACAAGATAGGGATTAAGTATTAAGGTCTGCAAACACACATCATTCTTCGTAGACTCTCATGTGTCTTGTGGGATCACATTGAACTTGTTGTTGTTGTTGTATATATAGTTTGAACTAAAATTATTGGGTTCTCATGAACTAAATAACTTACATTCGAGGATCCATCACTGATCTTTTAATGTATCGTTTTAAATATAAGCATATCATGATTTTTTTCATAGCTATAAAATGTCATTAAGAGTTTAATGAAAAATTTATATCATTGCATCTTTCCAATATAAAAAGATATCAATTTTATTACAAGAACTTGTCATTGGTATGCAGGATGGAATAGACAAGAATATTTCATGGAATCAACTATCTCGCCTTTTGTATGTATGTAATAACAAATCTCATCATTTTAGTACAAATGATAGATAAATTATTCACATTTTATTTCAAAATTGTTATCTTTATCCCACAACAAACAAACTTAAGAATTAAAAAATGTCATATAGAATAAAAAGGTTTACCTATGTATCTGTTGGTATAAATTTTCTTACATTATCAAGTCACTGAAATAATATTTATAGGTAATTATCCTTCGTATAAAATAGAGAACATGTTACCAATTACTCCCTCTGTCCCTAATTACTTGTCCACTTTTGAATTGTCACACATATTAAAAAACAATTAATGACATAATGAGTTTATCATTTTACCCCTATTAATTATGAAGTGGATGAAAAGTTCTATATTTTTCAAAGTAATTACTCATTTAATTGAGGGTATAATAGGTAAAAAAAATTGTCCTTTCTTGATTTGTCAAAATGGACAAGTAATTAGGGACAACTATAAAAGAAAAAGTGGACAAGTAATTAGGGACAGATGAATATATCAAGTAAAGAAACTCTATCCTCAACCCTTCCAATCCTTAGTTCATGGTGGCGAAAAAGAAGATACTCTTTCAATGATTATGCTGGCGTTAAGATTTCAAACTTGTCGGAGGAATATATCAAGTAAAGATGATTTGATAGTGTAAATATATTTTTACATAATTATTAGTCAAACTCATAAGTCTACTTTAATTTATCGTGAAATAAGTTGGGGTTGACTTTTGAAAGAGCTGGCAGAATGTGAAGAAGCAGCAAGCAATAAACTTAGGAAATAATTAAGCATTAATTAATTAATGATCAATTCTAGTACCTTTGCTTGCTAGAAAAATTGCTGACTTTAAACAGCTTATGTGCATGAATGGTTTTGCATGTTTTAAAATGAAGTTAATTAGTAGTAATTGTATCATGTCATGGAGTTTACATATGTCAATATAGGCATTGTTGTCTTTAATTTGAAGACTAGCTAGTTTACTTCTTTAATTAAGTTGCTTGGATAATAGGTTCTAATTAAAGTGGTTTAGAGGAAAATTAGTTACACGTCTAAATAATTAGGAGTGTACATTAGTTTCTACTGTTGCATAATTGATTGTTACATATACAAGTAAAAGAAAGTCATTTTTTTTTGGGAGGGGTGGGGGGTGGCCTGGAGGGGTTGTATGAGGGAAGAGGTTGTCATTTTCACTTGACACGTAATTTAAAAAAGAAAAGAAAAACTTTCTGCACATACAATGCAACTAAAAGTATTATTTTAATTATTGTGATCTCAGCCATATCAAATACAAAATGATTGAGTCTAAGATTTTCATTAAAAAAAATAAAATCAAAACATGAATGCACATATAAGACCTTTGCTCAGGTTCTTTGACATCACTCGATTATTAAGAGAAGAATACAGAATAACTTTCACATATATCAAACATAAAAATCATATTTGTATGTTATAGCTATAGTTTACATAATAGCGCTCCATAACAAATTGTATGTTTGCTATGGAGCTTTTGATTTGTATAATTAGCTACAAACATCCAATTTTATACAAGATGTTCAGTTTTGTATAAATTCATTTATACATTGTAATTTGTCTAATAAAATCTGTATTTGTATAATTATAAGTGTATAAGACGAAAATATATGTATTTGTATTTGTATATACACTTTTCTCTCGCTTTGTATAAATACAAATACATTTTATACCGAAATATATAAAATGACTAATTGTATACCGAAAATGACTGATTGTATACCGAATCAAATGGCAAAAAAAGGGAATGTTTGCTGCGAATTACAATTAAAATAAACTATGGCTATAACATTTAATTTGAATTAATAATTTGCTATTTCATACAATTTTCCCAAGAATACAAGCTTAGAGCCAATAGAAGATGAGTCGTCTGGATTATATTCAACCAAGCTATTCCAATAAACAAATTTGTTATATACTGTAACCTCATCAAGATGGTCATTGAATTCTTGAAGATGTTAATTGATAATCTTAAAGAATACTTCAATTCAATAGTGATATGGAATAGTATACTCAATAATTTTAGATCAAGATCTTTCAAAGTAATAAGTAGCGATCATCAATAGTGACAATTTTCCTTAGGTCTACCTCGGCTTGCATACGCCCCTCCAAGTCATTTTAGATGCTCTCAATCTCTACAAGAGTATGCCCGTAAAGGACGCTAAGGGTGCCCTCGACTTTTCCAAGATGTTGACCAAAGATCTCGAAGATGTTCATCCATGCATTAACCTTCATAATTCACTCTCTAGCGAGAGATATATTCTCTTGAAGGACCTTTACTTCATCCTCACTCTCCTCTATGGCAGATGATTGTTGGGACGAAGGTCTTTCGCTTGACACAACCTTGGGCAACACTTTCTTGCTTTTGTCAACGACATTACATTTCTTGTTACGAGTCTTCTTGCTAGTGACAACCTGGGTGACATTGGATATGATGTTCACAATGTTAAATTGTTCGACATTTGTTTTTTTTTTAATTGTAGCATTGCTCTGATATCACATTGTAATGCCCTTAGGCTTTAACTAAGATCACGTGTGTCACTTGACAACTTGCTCTTGTTTTTATTATGTCAAGTCACCATAAGATACTAGAAATTTCTAGAGAATAATAGAAAGAACACAAGAGAATTAATAGAGAAGATTTGTATTAAAGAGAACTTGAATAATTGCTTGATGGTTTTCTAAATGAATGCCCTTATGTGTATACTGCCCACCTAGTAATTACTAGGTAGATAATAATTGTTACAGACATCTCTACAAATTTTCATATAAGTATCTCTTCTAGAATATTCTACAAGCTTAAAAATTTTCAAAAACTTTCTATGAAAATAAATGAAATTCTAGTGTCTTCCCAGGAAAATCACCATATTCCTCTAGAATCTTACTTATTTATGCTTTTGCATGACAAAAATATATGACAAGTAATACTTATGTGGCATGAGGACATGGCAAATCATAATATTAACCCTTTTAAATTAACGATTAAGGAGTTGTTTGATTTGAAGACAAGTTATGATGTGATCATTTATGCTGAAATTAGTTATGATGGATTTCCTTATCTTGGTATTATTTCTCAGTGAATGTTTGATTTATTGTATTAAAAATAATATCATTTGCATAATTTCTGACAAAAAATATTTTGTTTACAAAAATACTTCCCAATAAGTGTAAAATGTATGAAAAGTGATATATTAAAAGAGTTTGAGGAGATATTTTTATTATTTTAACTATTTTATCCTGGGAGAAGTAATTCCAAGATTATTATTCCATGCAGAAGCAGTGATAACTTGTCCAAATACTAATTATCAATCCTAAGATAAATTGTCCTAATTTCTTTAACCAAACAAGAGATAAAGGGTATTAAAAAGGATAAATTATATATTTAGGCATACATGTGATATGTATTTACTATACACCACTATAATTTTTAAAACAAAAATACAATTTATAGCTATAATTAGGACTTTGTAGCTATTCTCTCTCCTCTCTCTCCCTACACTCTCGCTTGCCTCTATCCTCACACTCTACCATCTCTCGCTCGTCTCTCTTCTCTCTATGTCCCCCCTCTCTCTCTCGCCTCATCCTTTGTCTCTAAATATAATACAATTGGCAACTTTCTCAAGGCAACAAATAGTTACAAATACATATATACAAATCAAAGTGGTATTCACTGATACAATTGAATTCATTGTAGTGATTGATATAATTGCATCCATTGTCACAATTGTATTCATTGATACAAATTGTATTTGTAATACAATTTCATTCATTGATACATGTACATACAATTGTCTAGCAGATATACCAATACAATTCACCTTTTCTCCTCTCTCCGCTCTCTCGCTCGCCTCTCTCCCCTTTTAACATGTAGTTATGAATCATAATTAAGTATTAATTAGCCATTTGACCTAATTGTATTCTAATCTTTGCTATTTTTGAAAGTTCCTAAAATATTATCCGACGACAAATTTTAAAAATTGGTACTTGTGTGAAATTTACTTATCAAATTTTATCATGAGAAATTTACACAAATTTCATAATGTTAAGAGTTAATTACATCATATCCCTACTCTTTTTCAAATTACAAAAACCACTTAAATTTGGTGGAATTCGTATACATCCCAAAACATCTCGATACATCATGTTCCGATTTTAGATACATCTCTCAATGTCCCGATACATCATGTCTCAGTTTCGGATACATCACTTAGTGTTTCCAATACATCACATACAACCGGATATATCGTGTACGGTTCGATACATAGTGTAAAGTGATGCATATGATTCATGATGTATCTGATTGGTACATTGCATAGAGTAATGTATCCGAAAATAGGAGATAATAATTTTTATTTTTTTTCAAATAATAAGAAATTTTAAAAAATATAATAAAATAAGTCATATATTTAGGTAATTTTCCATCCATAAGCAATGCAACCCAAATTCTAATTTCCGACCCACTTAACACCATATTACAGTCAGTATACTCAGGTTTTCTTGCTAGACAGTCGACACCACTCTGTCCTCTACCTCGGTCCGGCACTGTAAGTTCTTGTATCTCTCTCACGCCAAATACAAATACCCTAATCTCTTTGTGTTACAATTCAAACACTGTATTGTTTCTGCTTCCATACTCGGCCTTGTTTGCGCAATAATGTGATTAAAATTTTCTGCTTTTGGTGTGTTTATGTAAGTAATTTTAGGTGTAAATGATTTCCCAGGGAATTCGAGGGGAGAAATTGAGCTGGGTGTTGTTGAAACCTGGGAAAAGAATGATATGGGTGTTGTAATTGGTGCTTCGTAATGAAGGGTAAGGGCAGGGAGGGACAGAGAGAGGTCTTTATTACTAAAGTTGATTAAATTTTGTAATGATGATGCCTTATTAGCAAGCTAGCTGACTTTTGTTTCTTTTTCGTCTGAAGCTATTTAATTTTGAATAATTTCGGAGAATGAGAGAGTATTTTGGGGAAATTTGAGAGGATATGTGAAAGGAGACTTAAGAGTTGCAGGGAAGGGAAGATTGGGTAATGGATATAAGGAGAGAACTTTAAGATTATTTCATAAATTCTTGATTTCACTAGTTAGACGTCGTTGGCTCAATATTTTGACTTAGGACTAGATATCTAACATTGGATTAAACTTGCACAAGTTCAATTCATATTGTCTAATTCGGGATTAAGTTAACATTGTAATTAACCTATGGGATAGCCACTATGATAGCAAGGACATAAATTGAGTTTAAACAAATATAATACGAAAAATCAATATCTCACATAAATTCCTACTCAGAATTGATGTTAGTAAATAAACAATAATCAATATTAAATTCAACTCCTGCTCATGAAAATGAGTAAAATTGGCCAGACTGGTTTTCACTGACCCATTTTTACCTGTATTGAAGTGGACGGGTTGAGTTATAACCCGTTTTCAACCCAACCTGCCCTTTGCTACCACTATTCAGTATATTTGTGTTGTGTATGTGTATCTCTGGTTTTGGCTACTTTTGTTTGTTGTCCCTAAATAAGTTAAATAGTCTGCACATTGCTGTATGATGTTAAGTTGCATAACTTGTAATTGTATGAATCATCCTTGATTGTAATATGAGTTCTCTTATTCAAAAAACAAAGGGTATTCAAAAGTGTTCTTTATTTGATGTAACACATTTTCAATGCCATTATCATCACTGTAGATCACTGCATGACTGTACTTTCCAGCTGTATGAGTTCCATTACTATGTCTCTTTCAATGTCGGATGATTCATTGTTGCAACCCCTTTTTGCAGTCTTCATACACTTGTTCAGAGACTTTTGCCGGTGCAAGTGAGCAAGTGTCTAACATTGTGATAAATCACTGAGATGGTCAGTATTTCCAGCTGGCGTTCGGATCTAGTTACAGGTTCCATTCTCCATTGCACATATGTAGTTTGGTTTATTTGTGGCATCAATTAATCTAAAACAACTCTGTGAATCTCCTAAAAATCAATTTACATCAGGTGTACTCTGCCCCAAAATTCGTGGAGTCTATCCAAGATTACCGTCCCATATTGTGAGTTACAAGAGGAGCACACTCAAAAGTCATGATTGCGTTCAGCCTGTGTCTAGAAAGGTTTATTTAGTTTTTCTTCTTTTCTTATTTAGTAGTATTAGTTAGTATTCATGTAGTATCTTATTCTTCAATTTTTACTAAACCTGTTTCTTCATTTGCTTTGTTCATCTTGCTATGTTGCTGTCGTTATTTTCCTTTGAATACTTCTTTGATTACTTGAGTCAAAGGTCTACCGGAAATAACCTCTCTACCCCACAAAGGTAGGGGTAAGGTCTGTGTACATCCTACCCTTCCTAAACCCCACTTCTGGGATTACACTCGGTATCTTGTTGTGATGATTATACATCTTAAACTTAGAGTTTTGGTATTTGCAGGTTCCTGGTAGAAGCATTACACATTTGTCTCTTGCTGGTCGTGATGTCAAATGTGCTTCATTTGTAGAAAGAAACTATCAATCTAGTGTCAATGATGATGAGGATCCATTTTGGATAAATGCTACAAAGCAAGCTGTCCGGTACGTCAATTACAGTATGTGCGTGTAAACTTGATGCATAACACAGTTTCTGCAAGTGAAACTGTATAGGTAGGTGAGAGAGAAGATATAACTTACCTGATATTAGACCTTTTCTTTTGACCAATATTAACTTTCCGGAGCTACAAGCTCCTCAAATCCCTTTATCAAATTAATTATTTCTTCAATTTCCATCGAGAAATAGGTATTGAGATCTTGTTTATATGAGATCTCCTTTTGATGAAGTTCTGTATCTTGATCTGGTGACTCGAGGTTTTACTAGTTTCTCCTTGGCTTTGATCTCCATTTTTAATCATAATTTGCTTAGATATTATCCTCCACGAGGTAGGGTAAGGTCTCCGTTCACTCTACCCTCCCCAGACCCCACTTGTGGGATTTAACTGGGTACGTTGTTGTTGTTATTTGCTTGGATATTATAAGATCCTCTACAACAACAACAAAATACCGAGTGAAATCCCACAAATGGGGTCTGTGGAGGGTAGATTGTACGCAGACCTTACCCCTACCTTGTGAAGGTAAAGAGGTTGTTTCCAGTGGACCTTTGGCTTGAGTACAAAATATCAAAGTAGGTATGAAAAAGTGAAAACAATTGTGAAGAAACCAAACAACTAATAAGGAAACAGTAACAAGCACATAATAGTGCGATAACCTAAACACAATAAACAACAAATGATGACGGAATCAAAAGCAAGACACTATAAGAAAAGGCTAAACCCCTAGAAAAGCAAGACAACACTCCATACCTACTAACCTTCTACCCTAATACGTGAGCTCCACACCCCCTATCTAAGGTCATGTACTTGGTAATCTGGAGCTGCGCCATGTTATTATATGATCCTCTAATAATATGAAATTGTGAAAGTTTAACTAGATGAAATGTTTTTGATGATGTATTGATACTGTTCTGAAAATATTTATTTGTGAATGACTCAGGGCTTCAAAATCTATATTGGAATTCTTGGTTGAGCAGCAAAGTCAGCTGAAGTACATAGAATGGCCTGGATTTCAAAGCACGGTTAGTATGTAAAACCTTTTCTTTCTATTTGGTAATTATCATTTACCTTCTGTTGTGTGTATGTGGCCAATAGCCCAATACAACGCTGATAATGTGTTACACCCACTTGTTATCATTCTGTGTACTTATTGCACTGGAGTAACCAGCTCTACATTACATTTGGCTTGTTACTTCAGGATACTCAACTCTTGGTCATCAAGACAAAATCACAAATGCTAAATATAGTTAATGGCCTTTATAGGGCTAGCTATTGAACTTGACATGTAGAGGCAATGTAACTTTTGTTTTAGATTCAATACAATATTATGAAATGCTCGTGTACATTTTCACAACCCACTACAAACACCAAAATTAAGATCCATGAGATGGCCAAGGGTGGGGCCAAGTGACAAGGCAACCATGGAGTGCAATGGCGTGCAGGCATGATTGGCACACGCCTGAGGTAAGGCATCCATGGGAGCGAGGGGCATGCTCGAGTGTTTTGCATTTGCACCCAAATGTATGTCCTGTTTCTTTGATTTTATATGTTTTTTATTTCTTTTTATGACTTGTCCTTAGTGTATACGACTTTCTGTTTTGCACCTATCCTAATACCTTTTAGGTTTGGCACCTAATATATGCACCATTTTCAGCTTGAGCCCTATGCGCCCTATCTATGTCTTTTATATTCACATTCAAAAAGGAATTATACTGTTATCCCAATTTTTCGACCTTTTTTAATGTTCACCTCACTAGCTTCTCAACTCTCTTAATCCAGATTAGATCCACATTTAATTACAATAGTTGATTTTCCAAATCCTTTGGAAATTCACACCTCAGCAGAAATTCATCATCTTTTTATCAGAGGTATTTCTATCTTCACATACATAATCGACCTCAAAAACAGAATATTTGGCATAGTTTTAATTGAGAAAGGCCACGTCTTTGTGAAAAAAGAGTTGGAGATGCTACAAAGGGAATAGGATATGAACCTATATATTTCTATAGTTCTTGGTAGTTTCTACAATGGCATTGATATACATTATTCCGAAATTGTCGTTGAGATATGAAGTGTTTTGTTATATTGCAATGGATATGGTGCAAATTAAAAAAAAAAAAGATGCATACGTTAGGTGACATATTAGAACAAGTACAAATGATATCGTGCAAATAAAAATGATGTATACATTAGGGGGAAAATCACAAAAACCACAAAAAATGAGGTGCAAATAAGAAGTGGTGCATACACCAAGGATAAAAAAAGCAAAGAACTTCAATTTTTCTACTCTCAATGAAGTCCATGAGGTGCCCAAGGATGTGTGACGCCGGAACGTCGGGGGTGTGCCAATATTGGTGAGGTTAGGAACCCCTCTATGACACGATAGCGAAAAAGAGGCCACTTTGGTTGGCTATTTCCAAGGATGACTCACTTACTTCTTAAGAAGAAACACACACTCTTAAAAGAAGCAAACTAAAGATCAAAACTTTATATAAAAGATTTACTCAAATTCAAGATGATTTACCTCAAGGCTTAAGGGCCTCTGTATAGGCTTACAAAAGCTAAGGAAAGATGTTCACCAACTAATGTGGGACTAAAAGCCTACTAAAAATAAGGATACAACTAAGAGAGAAGGATGACAAGTTAGAAAATAAGGATAACAACTAAGGTGTCATTTGGTAGGGTGTGTAAGAATAGTGTTGCGTATGGTATATTAGTAATCTTGTATTAGTTATGCATAGATTATTTCTTGTACAGTGTTTGGTTTGGTGTATTAAAAATTACATGCATTGCGTAATTTCTGCGCTGCTGTATTTTGACTTTCAGAAGTTAATTGTTGGAAATATTACAGTGAACAGTATCTTCCCTTTTGTTTGATGAAGTGACAAATTATTTTACCCAAATTTTTTAGTTCTTTAGATTCTACTATGTGCTAAATACGATGTTGATTTGCACTGACATGCTTGACTCATAAATTAAGCATTAGTTTCAATGATTTTGATTAGCACTGACGTGCTTGACTCATAAATTAAGCATAGTTTCAAAGAATGTTCATCCTTTTTTTTGGTTGAGATCAATACATAAGTAAAAATTAACCCTTTCTCCACTTGCTGCAGCTGAAGACTGCAATACTGGCACTTGTTCTAGTTGGGCTGTTTATCATTGCTTTATTTTCAGTTGATTCTGCATTGTCTTACATGTTGGCTCTATTTTTGCGGAGAGCAGCATGATTCAAGAAATAAGACTGATTTTCTGGCATCAGGTGAAGTCAACTCATGCTAATGGTGCTCCACGTAACTTTTTGCTTCTGGCATAACGCTATTCCCGAAAATACAAGATTGGCCAAACTTGAGCAGCATGAGACTTGCAGCTTTTTGAGCATCTGCTGAATATATCACCACAGAGTGGACCATTACGAGAGTATAGGGTTATATTACCTCTAGAAGACTAGAACTACTGTTATATATGCTGGAATGACGAGTGTACATCTATGTCTATTTACATTGATACAGAGAATGTTGATTACTCATTTGTGCACTTTCTTAATTTGATGATAGACGTGTTAAACATGTTAATGTTTCTCTTGACTAGTTCTTTGCATCATGTTTACTGGAATTGGCTTCTCTTCTTGAATTGAGAATATAGGAGGTGGTGTCTCGCATTCCTTATTCCTCACAGAATCGGGATAATAATTCCATCTTGGATTGTATGTGCAGCCTTCTGAATCATCAGATGTATATGCACATTGCTGCGGGGTGAGTCATCTAGACCTGGTAAGCTTCCTTGACATGTCTCTTAAGTCCAAGACTATTCTAGGAAGAAAACATATGCATGTCTGCTCTACAATACCTGCATACAATTGGGGCCTGAAGGCTAAACTGAATGTGCACCTGTGAACATGTAACTGGGGAGAGTTGCATCATGACTCTGACCTATGTTTTGTGTACTCCACGATGCCAACTCTATGGTAGAGCATCGATGAATGTAAGGCTAAGACTACTAGCCACTGTCTGGTGGCAAAAGTTGGCCTGTCAATGAACCTGCATGTGTGGTTCTGGGATGATGCCAAGGTCGTTGGTTGAAGTGATCACCACTCACTGAACGCAATACACATGATACAACCACACAGGTGCGGAGTAAGGTCGGGCCAAGGAGGTTCATCTGAATCCCTTTCGTAGAAAATTACACTATTTATACATGGTTGAATCTCCTTTTGCTTCTTCATGGGTTACTTCTTCATATTTTGATCCACTTGGTGAAAATTCTGACCTACCATTGCAACAACAATGGTAAATTGTAAAAGTTAAAAGAAAAATGAAGAGATTTTAAAAATCTTACTACTCTCTCTATTCACTTTTATTTGTTTAAAATTTCAAAAATAGATTTTCATTTCTACTCGATACTTTTAACATATTAAAAAAAGAAAGACAATGTTTATTCTATTTTATCCTTAACATTAGTTATTTATTTTCAAATCATTTTTCAAGGCCTAACATTATGTATCAATTAATATTAATATGAGTATCGTGATAAAATACTCGCATTAATCATTATGTAAAGGGGTGGCAAAGTTAGAGAAGTAGTAAAAGTGCGACGGGAGTAAACAGAAATAATATGATTAAGCACCCATAACAAACTAGACTGCTTACTGGTGGAAAAAGTATTAATGATGAAATAAATAAAAATATTTTTAATTTTCTGCAAACTTCTATGTCAACAAAAATTCATTAAAAAAAATCGAAAATTTATTAAAAAAATCAAAAATTTATTATTGGAAAAAATAAGTTCTTACGTTATGTGTAAATATTGAGCATAAAAACTGCTATAAATAATCCTTTATGCTTGTAAGTTGTAAAGGGTTTTTGTTGTTGTTTTTAGTTGAAAATTGAGCCTCTAATATCAATATATAATATTTTTATGTAGGCATTAAATAATATTTTTCATGACTTTATTTAATTTTTAATTAGAAAAAAATAAGGTTGAAAAAAGATAAAAAAAATGAAATTCTTTTTTTTTAGTAATACTCGCCATAGAGAGGTGTCACTTCATTTATTCTATGCGTATCAAATGCAAATTTTCAATCTTCATCGTGTACGTTTAAATTATTTCCAAAACAAGTAAATTTATATAAAAAAAAAGTTACAAAGTTAACGCAATTTAAATGCAAATTTTCAATCTTAATTTATATACGTTCAAATTATTTCCAAAACAGGTAAATTTTTAAAAAAGTTACAAAGTGAACACAATTTAAATACAAATTTTCAATCTTAATCGTGTACGTTTAAATTATTTCCAAAACAAATAATTAAACTCGTAAAAAAAATTACAAACAATTTAAATGGCGATCACAAAAGCATATAATATATATATTTGTACACTTGTCCAATATTTAACAACGTCAACACATTATACTATACACCACAAATATGAGGAACAAAGTTTCTCCATATCCTTATCCAATCACAAAACTAATTTTACACCAATGGCCTTATACATAATTTTTCCTTCCTCTTTGTTCATTGACATTGTTAATTGATTAGCCATGAAAATCCTAATCATATTCATAATATCAACAATGTTGTCCACTAATTGCCAAGCAATTACTACTAATCTCAACCCTCTAATCTTGATACCAGGAGCTGGTGGAAACCAATTAGAAGCAAGGTTAACTTCAAAGTACAAGTCTACAAGCTTATTGTGCAACAAATTGTATCCATTAAATAAAGATAGTGAAGGTTGGTTTAGGATATGGTTTGATCCAAGTATACTTTTGGCACCTTTCACAAAGTGTTTTAATCAAAGGATGAAGCTTTATTATCAAACACAATTAGATGATTATTATAATAATCCTGGTGTTGAGACTAGGATTACACATTTTGGTTCTACTAAATCCCTTCTTTATCTTCATCCTTATCTACAGTAAGTTAATTGATTCCTACTTATTTTTTTATGAGCTAATTATTAACATTGTGTTTTGAGGTTTTCTTAATACTCCCTCCGTTTCATATTACTTGACTCCTATACTAAAAATAGTATGTTTTAATTTACTTGTCGTTTGGTGTGATGTTGTATAAGGTATAATAATTCTGGGATAAAATGCATAATTATTGTCTCCTGCGTTTGGTCGGAGGTATTAGATAGTTGTTGGATTATTTATCCCACTATTTTTGTCATAGTGATGAGACAAGTTATCACATATACATGGTGGAATAACTTATTCTGAAATAATTAATTCCGGGATAACTTGTTCCCAACTAAACAAATTATTAGTATTAAATACTCCCTCGATCCGTTTCAGTTTGTTTGTGCTATTTTGACTTGACATGGAATTTAAGAAAGTAATGAAGACTGTTGAATCGTGTGGCCATTAACTAAAGATATGTCTCTAATCGTGTGGTTTTAAACATGTCAGGTGGAAAGTTGGAACGAAAGAATTGTCAAAAAAAGAAATAGATGTTTTTTTTGGGAACAAACTAAAAATAAAAGTAGGACAAACAAATTGAAACGGAAGGAACAACTACAAAAAGTAGCAGTAGTAGTCAAATTTGGAGTTTCAAAGCATCACTAATAAGTTTAGTTTAGTAAAATACACATCCAATTGAAGTTTTCCTAAAAACTGTGTCAAGTCAACAGGGTCAAGTAATATGAAACAAAACGGAGTAATATATTGAGTGTTTGGTCATTCATTATTTTGAGTGTTGGAAATGCTTAATCTTGTTTTCCAGTTGAAGTGCAAAAAAGTTGTCCTGATACCATTATAAAGAAGAAAAAAAATATGCCCTGAGTTGATCAAAATGCTAATATCATACGTTACCAGTATGGCGTTATATGATAACGCCATACTGGTAACGTATGATTCAAGAATTTCGATTCTGTGTCAACCAATAACTCAAGAAATTCCTTGTACTAACTTTTTTTTAACATGTTTAGGAAAATTACAGCATATATGGAGCCACTTGTGAAGGCTTTGGAAGAAGTAGGCTATAGAGATGGTGAAAATCTGTTTGGAGCACCATACGATTTTCGTTATGGTTTAGCTGCAGACGGTCATCCAAGTCATGTTGGTTCGAAATTTCTCGAGGACTTGAAAGAACTGATAGAAAGTGCAAGTAATTCAAATGAAGGTAAACCTGTTATTCTTGTTTCTCACCGTTTAGGAGGTTTATATGTCCAGCAACTACTCGTTCGGAATCCAAAATCCTGGTGTCAAAAATACATCAAACACTTTATAGCATTGGCCACACCATGGGGAGGAACAGTTATGCAAATGCTCACTTTTGCTTCTGGTAACACACTTGGTGTGCCTTTAGTTAATCCATTACTCGTAAGGGAAGAACAGAGGAGTTCTGAAAGTAATATGTGGCTTTTGCCTTCTCCAAAAGTGTTTAACACTAAAACACCACTTGTTGTTACCCCTAATGTTACATACTCAGCTCATGACATCCCTGAATTCCTTAAGGATATCGGGTTTCCTGAAGGGGTTTTGCCTTACACATCGCGTATTTTAGCCTTGGTTGACAATTTGGTAACTAGTACTGATCAAGTGCCTATCACTTGTGTAATTGGTTGTGGGGTTAAGACTCCCGAGACGTTGTTGTATGCAGATGGGGATTTTGATAAGTTGCCTGAGATTGTGTATGGGGATGGAGATGGGACTGTTAATATGGTAAGCTTGTTGAGTTTTGAATCAAATAAGAGTACTTACCAACACCTTAAAGTCATCAAGTTACAAGGAGTTTCACATACAGGTTTACTAAAAGATGAAATTGCACTTGAGAAAATAGTTGAAGAGATTTCTTGTATTAACTCTGATATTTCACTAGTTTCAAAAGCTTGATCACGATTCGTGATGTTTCTTGTTTGTTCTTCCATTTTTGTTCATATTCGTATTCGTGAATATGCTTTTACCAGTGATGCAATGGGCATGATGTTCATTCTGTACTAACATGTGAACATATGAATGTACATGTATCTACCATATGTGCAGAAGAGGACATAAAAATGTTGTATTGTTTGGCTGGTATTTTTTCATGTAAGGTTCGTCTTTTGTTGATCTTCACGGTGTCTATGATAGTCAAATATTAACAGAAAGACACCCTAACTGAGCTGATTTCAATCAACTAGTCGTTTGAAGTCTCTTTCCAATCAGATGTTTGGATGGTGAGCTATACTCCGTGAGGAAACAAAGGGGTACGTCTTCCCTTGTCATTTGACCCCTTTTTCTGTGTGACAAGAAATGTTCAGTGTCAATCTCTCTATTGGCGGATCGAGAATTTTCACTAAGGGATTCCTAAATATAAAAAAAGTGCAGAAACGAAGAAGCCAAGAGAATTCAATATCTCCTATATATGCATCTAGTTCGATCAACACTAATTGCATTCGGAAACAAAGATTTAACATATTCACATTGGCCTCAATTGGACTAAACCTAAAGTTTTATGGCTTATTGAGACTAATGCATATAATTAAAGGAGGTGACATATTTTAAGTCGTTAACTTATTTATGTGATGAACGTTTGAGAAAACACAAAAACTTTTCAAGCATTTGAGTCAAAAGACTGTCTAATAGGAACAGTTCATCATGCGTTCAGGTGCTCAATAGGAAATTGTTGTAGTTCGAGTGTTAAAATAAAATATACTGACAAATTTAAGGAGCTTTCAATGCTACTCTTTTATTCATTGAAATAACAGGCTGCAACTTATAAACTATATTGGAAACTAGGAAAACACATAAAAATGCAATGTAATTTTTCAACTAATTATGGTCCCCTCCATGACATTCTGAAGCTGTCCTCTGTCCATGACATAGCTGCAATCCCTTTGGACATATGAGACAGTTGTGTTCAAAACTTCCCTGAACCCCTTCTAAAGTCCTGTTGAGCTCTCGAGGCACCGATCCCTCCAGGTTATTATATTCCAAGTTGAGACTTCTCCATGAAAATCCGAGTCTTGACCAATACTCTGATGGAATCTCACCCGAAAACAGGTTATGTCCAAGGTTTATTTCTGTTAAGTTTGGGTAAGTAACCAAGTTCACAGGCAAATGACCATGTAGACGATTAGCATGTACGTCTAACGTGTGTAGCTGTGATTTTTTATCAGAGAATTCTACCACCTCAAACACTGTGAACCGGTTTACTGAAACGTTTACGTGACTTAATTCAGGTAACATGAAGATCCCTTTGTTTATTCCTCCTGAAAATCTGTTATCACTAAGGTCTAATGTGCTTAAATGTCTAAGTTTATGCACTGGGGTAATGTGTCCTGATAACAAGTTGTGGCTTAGTGATAGTGTTTTAATCTTCAATGGGAATTGTGGTAAATTCCCATAAATTTGGTTATTTGAAATGTCAAATGAAGAGAGTTGCCATAATCCGTTGAGTTGAGGAATTTTTCCGGTGAATTCATTGTTAGACAGGTCTAATCGCGTTAAACTTCTAAGTGATGTAATCGAGGAAGGGATTGAGCCAGATAGCCTGTTATTCGAGACATCAAGAGTTTCAAGTTTTGTAAGGACACCAATGTCATCAACAAGACTACCTGAGAAAAAATTCTCATAAAGTTGAAGACTTGTGAGTTTCCTCAAATTAGTAATACTCTCTGGCACTGGTCCTCTGAACTTGTTCCTACCTAGATTGAGAGAAACAAGTTCTGTTAAGTTCCCGATAGACGATGTCAAGAACCCCTCTAGTCCATCACCTTCTAGATCAATCTCAATTATCCGGCTCGTGGCATTAGTGTCTACCTGATCAGGAACTGTGCAAAGAATGCCTAAGAAACTTGCACCAGTTGTCTCACAAGGGTCTAAGTTGAAATCCCAACTACTAAGGAAGGAATCCGGGGTTATGGAAAAAGGGTCTATCGACGTCTTGATGGCTACTAGAACTTGAATATCAGATTGTGAAGTTGTTGCATTGACAAAAGGTGAAAGTGTGTATATGAAACTTATGTACAAGAAGGTAAAGAAAATGGAGTTAACTAATCTGGCCATTTTTTTTGTTTAGAGAACTTTTTGAGTGATTTGAATGTATCTTGTTAAAGGTCCTTTATATGAAGTTCTAAAGTTTTTTAGGTAAGTCATAAAAAAAGTGTACATTTTTTTTGTGTAGTGACATGCAAAATGGATTCTTGGAATTAGGTGACAATAAGTTAGAGAGTGGTTTACTAGTCCTGTATAAGTTGATCATTGTAAAGTTGTGAAAAATTAAAGTATCGAAAGAGAATTAGGGTCTATCGAACGTTGTTTCTTAGCTTACTAAACGTATTTATCAAAAATCATGAGGTTCGTTAAACATATAATACACGAAGGCACGTTTACATGTTTTCAAAACGATTGATAGTGGAACCAATGGTAAAATGTTGTAACATATAGTAACTTGTTGATATTGGAGTTCAACCAAGATTTGGGACTGTAGAAGGGGAGGGGACAGACATAACAACAATTGACAACAACGCCTCAGTCTCAAGCAAGTTGTCGTCGATTATATGAATCATCACTGTTCCATTTAAGTTCAACTCATATCATTATCACGCCAAATAAATATAAAATCGAGCAAGTGATCTTTCTAACCTACTAGGTCCTCAAGACCTCAACAGCCCAAGATGACAATTTGACAAAGTCTATTTTCTCATGCATCTAAGAGTAGTTTAACATTGAATTAATTCATAGTGAATAGCGAGTCATTCATACACAAGTACTTGATGGGATAGGTACGATCAATCCATTCTTACTAGAAAAAATTGAAAATTTCATTCCTGATTTTTGTAACGTACTCCTTCCTTGGATTAGTACAAGGACGCTTACATCAAAAGCTAAGTGTAAAATTTGAATAAGCTATGTCTTTTTGTTTTCAAATTCAAAATGTTCATAATTGAGGTTACACAAAATTAAGCTATTCAGATTTCAGAGGTTCTCTTGGGTGAGAACCGAGTGTGTGTATATATATATATATATATACTAATAGACTAGAATACAAAATTCATTTTATATGTATTGTTTTAATGAATACAATGTTTGGAAAGATGATATCTTTCTCCGTCATTACATAATATCACACACCAACAATTTGAATGATAAACCTACAAGAAAAGTAGGATAGAGGGTAAATGATAAAATATGATCATTAAATAATAAGTAAAGACAAAATAAAAAGAGAATATTAAGATAACAACACGATCCCATCAAATCGATTGTTACACAATCGTCGTTATGTAACGATGGATTTAAATATGATACAATAAAATTAAGTAACAATCAAAATAAACATTATATTTAAACTAAGAATACAATACAACGGATAACAACCATTTTCCAAACAAGGTGTTACTAGCTATCTCTAGATAAACGTTTATATATTTTTGATGTATTGATATCTAGGGATGTCAATCCTTCTTGAATTTTTTTTAATAAGGAAAATGATTGTTTCCTTCTCAACAATGTGTTTTCCTCTTTTATTTACGTTAAGTACTTTCTCCGTTCTTTTTTAGTTGTCATAGTTTTTTTTGAGAGTCAAACGATATGAATTTTGACTAATACTTTAAGATGTATTTTTTCATCATATTGATATGAAAAAAGTTGCAATTTATAGTACTTTCCGTATTTTAAATATCTAAAATTATAATTTTAAAATATAAAATTAATGTAATCTAATTTAGCTTTGAAAATTAATCAAATTGATTCTCAAAACACAACCTGACAACTAAAAAGGAATGAAAAAAGGCAATTTCTAGAATAGCGAGCATTTTGACCCATTCTCAAGAATAAGTCAAACGATATGAATTTTGACTAATATTTTAAGATGTATTTTTTCATCATATTGATATGGAAAAAGTTGCAATTTACATACTTTCCGTACAGATTTTGAATATCTAAAATTATATTTTAAAATATCAAATTAATGTAATCTAATTTAGCTTTAAAAAAATAATAATCAAATTGAGTACTCTCAGAACACAACCGGACAGCTAAAAAGGAGCGAAAGAAGGTGATTTCTAGAATAGGGAGAAATTTGACTCATTCTTGAAAATGTGTTTTCCCTATTATATTTATGTTAGATTTTAGGAATTGAAGACAATCAGATTTTTTTATTTTTTTTTTGGAAAAAATATTTTCCTATTTAATTTACATTATAAATTTAAGGAATATTTATTTTACCTTTTTTTTTATTTACGAAAGGAACCTTGGAAACATTTTTTTTTTCAAAAAAAGAATAATTCTTTTTTTGGTAAGTACCAAAGTACGTTCTAGTTTCATGTAGGAAGTTAGATTCCTCCTTGAAAATTTATTTTCCTTTATATTTACTATTTAGTTAGGAATTTTAGTAATTTTTTTAAAAAAAAATATTGAACATAATTTAATTTCTTCTAGAAAAGGTAGTATATTTTAGGGATATATATATTATAAATACACCATTACAGGTGTAAGCAAAAAAAGAAAAGGCAGTTGGGGAGCAACATCCGGGGAATAATTTTCTTCATCGGAAAATTATATTGTAATAGGTCCGACAATTTATATTCTTTTTAACCATAGTGAAATATTCTAATTATTCTACAAGGTTTTGTTTTAGGTCAAGTGAGTTCTTAACAATTGATAATTCAAGTCGTGATCGAAAATTGATATGAAAATTTCAATATTTTGGTACAATTTTTTATAATTGTAGAACTTTAGTAATTCTTGTTCCTCTTTCAACATGTTGATTATGGAAATTTAGTTTTTTTTTTAAACATATACTATTAATGAAATTTCAAAGATTCATGTGTATGTTTTCAGGTAATTCAAGAATGATTTGGTGCAATTATTTGTGCGATTATTGTGCAAGATTTATTCGACCCTATTATTATGGTGACTTAGTGTAAGTTAGCTTTATTTTCTTGAATTTTTTTTCTTATGAATTTTTACTTGAATTCTGATTAATTCTAATTGTTTTTTTACCTTGATATTGTAGATGTTGTAATTTGTGTGGAAAAGTCCTTGATGAAGATAAGGTTTGTATTTTTACGAAAATTATTGGTTCGATTGCTTTTATGAAGTTTATTGTGTTTTTAAAATCATAGTTATTGATGTTGTTTGTTTAGATAAAATTGTGAAAACGAAGATTTTCGAATTATAATTTTGAAAAAGATGAAAGAAGAATTTGGTATATACAAATTTCCTCTACATATTTTCTTACGTATAGCTTTAATTTTCAAACAGAGATCAAAGTTTTACATAATGCTAAAGATGAGAGCTTTTATTTAAGAAATAATAGTATCTATAGTTATAACTCTTTTGGAATGTAAACGATATCTCCTCATTATCCCCAAATTTTGCTAACTCTATTAAGTCGAAAAATTATTGATGTTATTTCATATAAACTCTTCAATAATTCCATCCTGATACAATGCAATAAGGAAAAATCAACATAAATAATAGAACGGAAGAACATAAGAGGAGTTAATTACTTGTATGGTCGCATTAAGTTATTAAAGTTATTTAGTAAAGTCACTTTCTTTGTTGTAATTACAATAATATCCTTGTACATGCAGAGTAAGGAAATTGATCCCGTAATAGAAAAAACATACGAAGAAACGATTGAGGAAGACGCAGAGTATGGAGAGAATACAACTTACATAGAGATAGAAGAAGAATGTAAGTAAGATCCACTTTATCATTAGGGTAAACTGATTACAAGAATATATTTTTACTTCAGATTTGATTTTCAATTTTTTCAAGAATTTCAATGGTATGTTTGCTTTGAATTTAATTCAGATAATTCAAGAAGAGTTTGGTGCGATCATTGTGTAAAGTCAATCAGTCAACCCCACTATTTTGTTAGCAAAATGTGAGCTTTATTCATCCAATGCTTCCTTTTTTTCTTATGTATATATTTTATTTCTCTGTTCAGTTTAAAAAATCAAGAAATAATTTGTCGTTTCGTTCCTAATTTACTCTCATTATTTATAATTTATTCTAAATGCCTCTTTCTTTCCTTTCCTTCACATTCTAGATGTTGTTCCAACTGTGGGAAAGTCCTTGAAGATAATATCCATTTTATCACACGATAGGTTTGTTCGTTAATCTTCATTAATTTATTTATCTTCAAATCATAAGGTAAGGTCATGTTTTTTTCACTTCTATCAACATTAACAGCTAGCCCTTTTAATCCATGAGATTGTCTTCCGGTTTCCTTTAGAAATAGCAAACATAAGAGATATAATATGACAGACTCTATAACTATAGTTTCGATAATTGCGCTTCATAGTTATAATTTTGTTTGCTATGGAGGCTGTAGTTTGTATATTTTGCTTGTCAATATAGGATAAGTATATGCAAATTCTATATTTATACATTAAGGAATTTTTCAGAACTCCGTTTGTATATTTCTCTTGTCAATATACAAACATGATAATTTATTATGATTTTTTCATAAATCGTATACGAATAGCTAGGTTAAGCATATGCAAAAATTTGAATTTATACAATTAGATACCGAATTATACAAATTAGACGAATTATACAAATTATACAAATTATACAAATCAGACAAATTATACAAATTAGGCAAATAACAAGAATTGGGAAAACTGTAGCCAGGATATACAATTTTATTAAGCTATAGTACTTAATAGGCAAAAGGGTTTGATAGGCCCTTATACTTGGGTCGGATTGTAAACTGGACCCTTTTACTCATAACTTTGTCAACTAGACATTTAAACTCAATGAAACACAATATTTTAAACCCTTCTGACCATTGACCAAACTTATGTGGCAATAAAATTGCTGAGTTGGAAAAGAGCGTGATTTACACGCGAATTAAGAGCGTGAACGGCTAGAAATACATATATAATCATAATTTTTCTTTTAAAAAAGGAAAAATTAAAATATTCCTTTCCTCTTCTAATTTTCTGTAAATAAAAATAATTAGGTCCGCCACCGGTAGATTTCTCATCGTATTAATTACTCATTGAAACTGAAGAAGAAAAAAATTTCTCATTGAACAGAAATGGTTATATGAAATCAAAAAGAAATAAATCTTCAAATTCATTTCTGATTTATTTGTCTTCGAATCGAGAACGGGTTACATGATTTTGAGCTTTTAATTTGAAAATTCAAATTGGAAACTTCTCTCTAAAATTGAAAACTCGAATCACAAGACTATACGGGCTGAATCGAGGAACCTAATAACTCGGTTTCAAATCGAAATGACTGAGTCGAAGAACTCAGATATTGGACTCGTATCTTGGGCTGTTACTGAAAGATGACAAGAACGTATTGATTGCAGTACCTAAGAAATCGTTCTGATACTAGTCCATTTACTCGATTTTCAACTCTTCACCGGAGATGAACGAGATAAATATCATCGCCATTGCTAAAGGATGGGAGATGGGTTTGGATTTGGTTGGGGGAGGCGCTGGAGGTGAGATCAGATGAGAAAGGGGATGGGGAAAGGGCAACAACGAGAGAGAAAGTAAAAAATAGCATTTTTAAATATTATTATTATTATTTTATATTTAATTTCTGACGTGTCACTAAAAAATGACGTGGATTCCATGTGTATTTGGTTGTATTTACACGCACCCTGATCAAGTGAGAAAAGGGTTTAAAATATTGTGTTTTATTGAGTTTAAGT